>CM073130.1:31232375-31237375 GCA_037039145.1 Fundulus diaphanus
TTACTACTAATAATACAACAACAACTACTACTAGTACTACTGATACTACTACTACTACTACTACAAATTCCTTCAAATTGCTTCAAATTCCTTAAAAACTGATACTACTACTACTGATACTACTACTACTACTGCTACTACTACTACTACTGCTACTACTGATACTACTACTACTACTGATACTACTGATACTACTACTACTGATAGTACTTCTACTACTAATACTACTACTACTACAAATTCCTTCAAATTCTTTAAAAACTGATACTACCACTACTACTGATACTACTACTACTACTACTACTACTGATACTACTACTATTACTACTACTAATACAACAACTAGTACTACTGATACTACTACTACTACTACTACTACTACTACTACTACTACAAATTCCTTCAAATTCTTTAAAAACTGATACTACTACTACTACTGATACTACTATTACTACTACTACTGACACTACTACTATTACTGCTAATAATACAACAACAACTACTACTACTAGTACTACTGATACTACTACTACTACTACAAATTCCTTCAAATTCCTCAAATTCCTTCAAATTCCTTAAAAACTGATACTACTACTACTGATACTACTACTACTACTGCTACTACTGATACTACTGATACTACTACTACTACTACTGATACTACTGATACTACTACTACTGATAGTACTTCTACTACTAATACTAATACTACTACAAATTACTTCAAATTGTTCAAATTCTTCAAATTTTTCTAATTCTTCAATTTTTTTAGCAATTTTTTCTCTTCTGCATTGATCTTCTGCATCTTCTCCTCAAATCATTCTGCAGATTAGCATTCTCACTCGCTGTTGCGTAGGAACAGCTTTTTCTAGTTATCAGTGAGAATGCTATACAGCATTCTCACTTATTGTTTTCCTGTTTTTCTTTATTATCAGTGAGAATGCTATACAGCATTCTCACTTATTGTTTTCCTGTTTTTCTTTATTATCAGTGAGAATGCTATACAGCATTCTCACTTATTGTTTTCCTGTTTTTCTTTATTATTATTATTATTATTATTATTATTATTATTATTATTATTCCGTCGGCGTGTAACTACTCCCACATACTTCAACCGATTTCAACAATTTTGGTGTCAAAACGTTCAGCTCCTTCCCGACATTCCTGCTATATCTCATCATTATTCTAACTTTAATACTTTTTAAAATATTTGTACTTTTTGTGCGTACTTTTCTCCCATTGAAATGAATGCAAATTCCTTCAAATTCTTCAAATTTTTCATAATTCTTCAAATTCCTTCAAATTCTTGTAATCATTCTTATTGTTCAAATTGTTCAAATGGTTCAAATGGTTCAAATCTATCAGATTTTTCAAATTTTTTCAAATTTTTCAAATTTTTTCAACTTTTTCAAATACTTCAAATTCTTCAAATTTTTCAAATTCTTCAAATTTTTCAAATTCCTTCCAATTCTTCTGATACAACTGATATTAATACTACTACTACTACAACAGATACTACTCCTCCTCCTCCTACTACTACTACAACTGATACTACTACTACTCCTACTACTACTACTACTACTACAACTGATACTACTACTACTGATACTACTACTACTACTACTGATACTACTACCACTACTACTACTACTAATGATACTACTGCTGCTACTGCTACTACTACTGATGCTACTGCTGATACTACTACTATTACTACTACTACTACTCCTACTAGTACTACTGATACTACTACTAGTACTACTACTACTACTACTACAAATTCCTTCAAATTCTTCAAATTCCTTCAAATTCTTTAAAAACTGATACTACTACTACTACTGATACTACTCCTACTACTACTGATACTTCTACTACTACTACTGATACTACTACTACTACTACTACTACTGATACTACTACTACTACTACTACTACTGATACTACTGCTGCTACTGCTACTACTACTGATGCTACTGCTGATACTACAACAACTACTACTGATACTACTACTATTACTACTACTACTACTCATACTACTAGTACTACTGATATTACTACTACTACTACTACTACTACAAATTCCTTCAAATTCTTCAAATTCTTTAAAAACTGATACTACTACTACTACTGATACTACTCCTACTACTACTGATACTACTCCTACTACTACTGATACTACTACTACTACTACTGATACTACTACTACTACTACTACTACTACTACTGATACTACTACTACTACTACTACTACTACTAATGATACTATTGCTGCTACTGCTACCACTACTGCTACTACAACTACTACTGCTACTACTACTATTACTACTACTAATACAACTACTACTACTACTAGTACTACTGATACTACTACTAATACTACTACTACTACAAATTCCTTCAAATTCTTTAAAAACTGATACTATTACTACTACTGATACTACTACTACTGATACTACTACTGTTACTACTACTAATACAACTACTACTACTACTAGTATTACTGATACTACTACTACTACTACTACTACTACTACTACTACAAATTCCTTCAAATTCCTTCAAATTCTTTAAAAACTGATACTACTACTACTACTGATACTACTACTACTACTACTACTGATACTACTACTATTACTACTAATAATACAACTACTACTACTACTAGTACTACTGATACTACTACTACTACAAATTCCTTCGAATTCTTCAAATTCCTTCAAATTCTTTAAAAACTGATACTACTACTACTACTGATACTACTACAACTACTACTGATACTACTACTATTACTACTAATAATACAACTATTACTACTACTAGTACTACCGATACTACTACTACTACTACTACAAATTCCTTCAAATTCTTCAAATTCCTTCAAATTCCTTCAAATTCTTTAAAAACTAATACTACTACTATTGATACTACTACTACTACTACTACTGCTACTACTGCTACTACTGATACTACTACTACTGCTACTACTACTGATACTACTACTACTACTACTGATAGTACTTCTACTACTACTACTACTACTACTACAAATTACTTCAAATTTTTCAAATTCTTCAAATTTTTCAAATTCTTCAATGTTTTTCAGCTATTTTTTCTCTTCTGCATGGATCTTCTACACCTTCTCCTCAAATCATTCTGCAGATTAGCATTCTCACTCGCTGTTGCGTAGGAACAGCTTTTTCTAGTTATTATTATCAGTGAGAATGCTATACAGCATTCTCACTTATTGTTTTCCTGTTTTTCTTTATTATTATTATTATTATTATTATTATTATTATTATTATTATTCCGTCGGCGTGTAACTACTCCCACATACTTCAACCGATTTCAACAATTTTGGTGTCAAAATGTTCAGCTCCTTCCCGACATTCCTGCTATATCTCATCATTATTCTAACTTTAATACTTTTTAAAATATTTGTACTTTTTGTGCGTACTTTTTTCCCATTGAAATGAATGCAAATTCCTTCAAATTCTTCAAATTTTTGATATTCCTTCAAATTCCTTCAAATTCTTTTAATCATTCTTATTGTTCAAATTGTTCAAATGGTTCAAATGGTTCAAATCTTTCAGATTTTTCAAATTTTTTCATATTTTTCAAATTTTTTCAAATTTTTCAAATACTTCAAATACTTCAAATTCTTCAAATTTGTCAAATTCTTCAAATTTTTCAAATTCCTTCTAATTCTCCTGATACAACTGATATTAATACTACAACTACAACAGATACTACTCCTACTACTACTACTACTACAACTGATACTACTACAACTGATACTACTACAACTGATACTACTACAACTGATACTACTACTACTACTACTGATACTACTACCACTACTACTACTACTAATGATACTACTGCTGCTACTGCTACTACTAGTGATGCTACTGCTGGTACTACAACTACTACTGATACTACTACTATTACTACTACTACTAGTACTACTGATACTACTACTACTACTACTACTACAAATTCCTTCAAATTCCTTCAAATTCTTTAAAAACTGATACTGCTACTACTACTGATATTACTACTAATACTACTGATACTACTACTATTACTACGAATAATACAACTACTACTACTACTAGTACTACTGATACTACTACTACTACTACTACTACAAATTCCTTCAAATTCTTCAAATACCTTCAAATTCCTTCAAATTCTTTAAAAACTACTACTGCTACTACTGATACTACTACTACTACTGCTACTACTGATACTACTGATACTACTACTACTACTACTGATACTACTACTACTACTGCTACTACTGATACTACTACTACTACTACTGATACTACTACTACTACTACTACAAATTACTTCAAATTGTTCAAATTCTTCAAATTTTTCAAATTCTTTAATATTTTTCAGCTATTTTTTCTCTTCTGCATGGATCTTCTGCATCTTCTCAAATCATTCTGCAGATTAGCATTCTCACTCGCTGTTGCGTAGGAACAGCTTTTTCTAGTTATTATTATTATTATTATTATTATTCCGTCGGCGTGTAACTACTCCCACATACTTCAACCGATTTCAACAATTTTGGTGTCAAAACGTTCAGCTCCTTCCCGACATTCCTGCTATATCTCATCATTATTCTAACTTTAATACTTTTTAAAATATTTGTACTTTTTGTGCGTACTTTTTTCCCATTGAAATGAATGCAAATTCCTTCAAATTCTTCAAATTTTTGATATTCCTTCAAATTCCTTCAAATTCTTTTAATCATTCTTATTGTTCAAATTGTTCAAATGGTTCAAATGGTTCAAATCTTTCAGATTTTTCAATTTTTTTCATATTTTTCAAATTTTTCAAATACTTCAAATACTTCAAATTCTTCAAATTTGTCAAATTCTTAAAATTTTTCAAATTCCTTCTAATTCTTCTGATACAACTGATATTAATACTACAACTACAACAGATACTACTCCTACTACTACTACTCCTACTACTACAACTGATACTAC
>CM073130.1:32579875-32644276 GCA_037039145.1 Fundulus diaphanus
AGAACCCCATAGAGAACCTATGGAGTATTGTCAAGAGAAAGATGAGAGAGTCCCAACCAAATTACAATAAATTAAGGCTTTTAATTTTTTATTTCACTCTGAGTGTCATGAATCTATGTAATGTATGGTTTAAACTTTCTGAAAAGAGTGACACAAACTTTTTTCCACAATATTTGAAATTATTCAGATTTACCTGTGGGCAATGATGTCACTGTGAGATATGACAAACGGGCCAGTATTGCAATTTCCTTTCCTGGTATGTTTATTTTTTTTATTTATTTTTTTATTTCAATCTGGAGAGACTCAGACGGAGAAAGAGAAAACGATTAACAAATTTATTTGACAAAATGAATAACAGTTCTTTGGCGCTCGGGCCCCGGCTGAAGATTTGAGCAGTGAATTCCGACGAATTCAGATGAGCCCATCAACGCTGAATAGGGATGCTCCCCCGGGGCCCGACACTGGTGGTGGAGGTTGGAAAAGATGACGTCTTGGAATGCTGGTGGAGAAGGGGAGGAGGTGGGTCGAGCACAGCTGGAAAGCGACAGGCGGCGTGGGTGTGGAGCCTTTTAAACGGAAGCTTGATTGAAGATTGGAGAAAGCGGGTCGAGGTCCGGAGATGAAGATGACGCAGTAACAGGTAGGCGGAAGTCTTCCAGCTTGAATTTGCGCCTAGGCTTCATTTGAAAACAAAGTCAAGGCAAATAACAATTGTATACTCATCGGGGGTCCGTTCTTCGTACGTCGCTAACTCAGTTAGCAGGATTTCATTGTTGACGATTTGGCATGATCTTGGATCGTTTGGTTCTTCGAAAGACATCCTGCACTTGTTGTCATAGCAACATGTGCGCCAGCTTAAGCCTGCTCGAGAGCAGGCTTATTTCATGTAAACAAGATTAGATCACGGCTGTATAAGCGGAGGAGATAGGGAAGTCTGCCGTAGCCATGTCCATTTTTACGACTGCAACCTGTTGCGGAAGGTGCTAGAATAATTTGCAGAGTTTTTTCGAATTAATCGCGTATTGCGCAATAGACATGATCCTTTAGCGCAGCGCGACAGTGAGAGATTTTCTTGGTGGCTGTTATAAACAAACACATCATTTAACAGTGGCTTTTAAAGAGGAAAAAGTGGTGTTGGAGCCATAAATCTAAAATATTTAAGTTATTTGTATGATGGTTTGCTTTTTATTTTTATCCTATTCAGTAAGAAGATTTGTTCGGGCCATTTTATTGTGAAGTTTAGTTTTACTTTGAAAGGCTTGCATCCTGTCGAGCCGTATATTGTATTAGAAAAAACTATGGATGGATTATCTAGCCACGGAGCAATACAGTTTTACCGTGTAAACTATGGATGACTTGGAAAAGGAAGAACTTCATTTTTTTTATAGATAAATAATTTTTTGTTAAAAATCCCAGTTTGCATGCGTCCTTTACTTCCCGTGTCTAAGGAATGACACTGAAATTTGGATCTCTTGACATAACAAGTGCCTTTTTAAAATAAAGTATAATAATTAAAGGCTACCATTTTGTAGAATATTCTTGTATTTCACTTTTACTTGTCCCCATGTTCTAGTGGGTCCCGTGGAGGCTCTGACATAAAAGAACAAAGTAAATATGAGATTATTAAAATGCAAAACTTCATACTGTAGAAAGTGATAGAAACATCTACCATGGACAGTATTTACGCATTAATTTGTCTGCTGCTTTTGCCAGCCCTCTCTCCTGGCTTTAACAGATTTTGAGGTGTTTTAATTAATGACTCAAATTCGGCATAACCTTCCAAGCTCTTGTTCTGCTTGGGAGAAAAACTGTGCGCGTTCTTTGGCCATGCTGAACAGCCAATAGCGGCGTTGCTGATCAATGTTTCTACTATCGATACATTTCCCCTTTTAAACAAACGCATGAACGCGCCGTTGTCTCAAATAAGTCAATCCAGCCATACTAATCGTAAACAACAGGTGTGTTCGAAGAACCCAATTAGCCGGATCATGATTAGCCGGATGAAATCATCTTGGATGTGTCATTTGATCTTGGATGTTTTAAGCAACGTACGAAGAACGGACCCCTGCTTTGACCACAAAAAAGAAAAATGGCTTGCATTTAGACACACGTGGATCTTGAGAAAGATAACAAAAATAATAGATGTCTTAATGATTTTTATAATTTAGAACTATCTAGATTTGGTGGTTCTGAGAATGTATGAAGACCGAGTGCAAGCAGAATTAATCCCATTAATTATTCCCTAACTTTTGATTTGATTGCCGATGGGTCTGTCATATCATGCATCATAAACTCATTATCAAATCAGTTGTTTCTTTCTTCTCATTGAGTTTAAATTATTATTATTATTATTATTATTATTATTATTATTATTATTATAAGTAAACATCCCTGTGAACAATTCTATATAGCAATGCCAGATAAAATGTGAGTCTGCCAATGCAGACTTGAATCTGACATAAACTAAAACTAAACATTAGAATCTTAATATGGCAGAATATTGCATAAATGTTATGAATTCATGGAAACCTGTCAAATTTCTGAGAAAAGACATTTTAGGCTTTTGATCCACCTTGAAAGGAATATCTTCCTTCAATTAAATGTAATTAAATTAAGATATTCATTTCTTATATAGCCCCAATGCACAACAAATGTATTGGGGCTTTTAACAGAAGGCAACCTTCAAGAAAACCACGCTCAGTATGAACTGCCATTCCCTACCACTGACTGGGCTTTGAGAAGTCAGAGCATGCACATAAAAAACACTGAAGTCCTGGTTCAGGAGGACTTTCTTTGTTAAAAAGTAAAGAATTTGTCCTGCTAAAGCCTAAGCCTTTAAGAACTAGAGACAACTCAGGATAATCTAAGCCACTCCATCTAAAAGCTTTATCAAAAAGGAAAGTTTTATGCCAAGTCTTAAGAGTAGACAAAGTGTCCATCATGGACAAAAGCTAATTCCAAAGCAGAGGAGCCTGATATCTACAATATCTAGCCTCCCATTCTTTGTTCAGGAAGTCATTTAATCTTCAGTCTGAGAGGGAAGTGCTCTGTTGCGAACATATGAAACAATCAGACCTTTGATGTATGATGGAGCTTGATTATTCAGGGGTTTATTATGAGAGAATGAAGCACAGTTATAATTTGTAAAACATTATCTTCCTTTTTAGTTTTCATTTGAACTATTGCTGCAGCAATTTCGAAAATCTGAAGGCTTTTAACAGATTTTTTTGGTTATCCTGATAGTAAAGGATTACAATAGTTAATTCTTTAAATAATAAGTGCATGGACTAGTTTTTCTGCGTCACTCTCCAACGGGGCATGTATAGTTTTAGCAATATTATGGAGGTGAAAGAAGTAAGACCTGTTTAAGATGGGTTTTAATTGTTCTGTTCAAGGATGAAACCAAGTTTTTTTTAACAATATTACTGGAAGTCAATGTAAAACCATCCAGAGTAAATGAATAAGAATTATTATTTTTATCATCTTCTGTCATATCTGAATTTAAAATCAGAAAACCTTAACGTTTTATGTCTCTGAAACATGCCTGTATTCTACATAACTGTTTGGATCTATCATGATTTATGGATAAATATAGCTGAGTATCATCACCAAATGTATCCCATGCTGTCTGACATTTTTACCAAGTGGAAGCACACACTGCAGGTAAAATAAAACAAAAATTCTCAGTAAATATATTTTGAATATTTCTATAGTTAGAGTTGCTTGAATGGTCTACCTTCACAATATTCAAGTGAGTCCTGTTGGAGCCATAATCCAGGGAAGAAATGTTATAATTTCAGCACAACATGAACCAACTGGAATTTGACAGAGAAATGTGTTATAAACAAGCCTGATGCTGTTGTCTTGATCCCTGCAGCATGTTTGAGCTTCTGTAGGTTTATATTGTTATTGACTGTATCCAATGCAGCACTAAGTTCAAACAGTACAAGTACAGAAATAAGTCCATTATCTAAGGGTAGGAAAATACAGTCTCATTAGTGACTTTGAACAGTGCTGTGTCGGTGCTATGGTGAGCTCTGGAACTCTTCAAACTGTGTAAATTCTCACACAATGAATTAAAAACCATAAAAACATAAAGGAAGATTAGATATTGGTCAGCAATTTATTAAGGCATCTTCATCCAGAACAAGTTTCTAAAGAAAAAGGTTTAAGTACAGCAACTTTAAAAGCTTGTAGTTCATTCTGATTGACTAAAGATTGGTCAAGCAAATGTAAAATAGGGGTGGTAGTCAAAAGTTTGGATGGGGTGTAACATACAAATTGAAGGTTTAGATGAAACAAATATTTTAGATAACTCAAAAAGCTCCTCGTGTTCAAAACAACCCAAACACAGATCAGGTTGTACAGTTATTTCTCGGGGTAACTCATTGCAGACTTAGTCACAATGTTCTTGAGTAGGCCAAGACTTTTACTATCAATAAAACAAATTTTATTTATAAAGAATTCAACGATGTTCTTGCTGCAGAGAACTAAGTGAATGGACATACAGGACTGTCTCAGAAAATTAGAATATTGTGATAAAGTTCTTTATTTTCTGTAATGCAATTAAAAAACTTGAAATGTCATACATTCTGGGTTCATTACAAATCAACTGAAATATCGCAAGCCTTTTATTGTTTTAATATCGCTGATTATGGCGTACAGCTGAAGAAAACTAAAAAATCCTATCTCAAAATATTAGAATATTTCCTCAGACCAAGTAAAAAAAAAACAATTATAACAGAAAAACAAAATCAAACATTTAAAAATGTCCATTAATGCACTCAGTACTTGGTTGGAAATCCTTTTGCACAGATTACTGCATCAATGCGGCGTGGCATGGAGGCAATCAGCCTGTGGCATTGCTGAGGTGTTATGGATGCCCAGGATGCTTCAATAGCGGCCTTTAGCTCATTTGCATTGTTGGGTCTGGTGTCTTTCAGCTTCTTCTTCACAATACCCCACAAATTCTCGATGGGGTTCAGGTCAGGGGAATTGGCAGGCCAATCAAGGACAGTAATGCCATGGTCAGTACACCAGTTACTGGTGGTTTTGGCACTGTGGGCAGGTGCCAGATCTTGGTTGTGCAGCGTTTCCTGCCACATTTCCCCCTTCCAACACACTTTTTGTGAATGTGCTTTGAAACTGCACTCTGAACAGCCTGCTCTTTGAGAAATTTCTTTTTGTGTCTTACCCTCCTGATGGAGGGTGTCAATGATGGTCTTCTGGACAGCAGTCAGATCAGCAGTCTTCCCCATACTTGTGATTTAGTTTACTGAACCAAGCTGAGTGTTTTTCAAGGCTCAGGAAACCCTTGCAGGTGTTTCGAGTTAATTAGACGATTCAAGTGATTAGTTGAATAGCCTACTAGTATACTTTTTCACGATATTCTAATTTTCTGAGACAGTCCTGTAAATATGAATCGGTGTAAATATGGCCACTGTACTAAAAAAACCTAGGGTTAATATGATTTCCCTCTATTAATGATGAGAAATACGTATGTTGTACTAGCTTGTTGGCAGGTTATTTATATTAACCTGGCAAGCCAGATTAATAATGTGTGGCACTCTTGGTTTAGTTCTACACATTATTAATCTGGGTCTGCTCCCATCGAATCCGTTTGGGGGAAAGGAAGGACATTCAGCATTACTTTCCGAAATGATTTGATGAAGCGACACCTAGTGCCCTCCTACCAAAGTTTGGTTTTAGTCAGTCACGGTATCAAATGAAAATCTCGTAAGCAGGCACAAATGTCTTTACCTTCCAAAAATGCACAAAGCACTTCTTGCTGTTCTTCCAAGATAAAGGAAGAACGTATCTTTTAACAACACAGATGTGATAGAGGCAGCTATGGATGCGTCCTCCTGTGCTGCCATGTTTATTTTGATGCGGCTGTGGGCTCAGAACCTCTTGCTCGTCACAGCTGTATGTCAGGCCTTAAACCATAATACTGGAAGGTGATTGGCCGACTCGTGCTGGGTTGCTTCTCAGACTCTTGGAGCAGGAGTGGGACAAGATGGATTCTCGTGGAATTGTTAACTCACAAATACGGTTAGAATTCAGCTTGCAGTCAAGGTTATATTTATATACCACAATAGACAACTTTTCCAGATGAAGCAGGACACGAGTAAATGTGTATAGCACGGTTTTCTTTCCAATGTCACAGAGTTCTACAATATGGAGCCCTGAATTAAACCAGATAAAAAGCCTCATAGTGATTATTATGGAGCTAAATCAGGACAGCTTGCGGTTATACTGAAAAAGAGATTTGACATTGTAAAATCAAACATTGAAACACTGAAAAAATCAAACATTAATGAGCCAAACATTGTTAGAAAGTAAAACTTATGATCAAGTATGAAGAAAACCCAGATGTTGTGGAACTGATGGATTTGGCAACCATGGTAGTCGATCCCACGGTTCCACAGTCAGTACATGGACTTAGAAAAGAGCAAGGTAATCAAAGACAGAGCAGTTAATGAAATTGAATCATTCCTGCGAGGACTAGAGCAAGTTGAAACAGCATCACAAGGTCCAGAATCAACTGAAGACATCCCAGCCCCAAGTGATGCAAAGTTGCCAAAGAGAAGCTTTTTTCAGAGTGTAGCAGTAAGTGACAGATCGGGACCATCTCCCAGAGAGAACATCCAGGCAGAGTTAAACAGCTACCTAGATTGTCCTTCAGCAGATAGTGAGAGTGATCCCTTCGAATGGTGGAAAGTGCACGAGATTAACTTTCCTCAGGTCAGCCATTTGGCAAAAAAAATACCTGTGCATCCAAGCCACAAGTTCAGCTTTTGAAAGGCTGTTTAGCACAGGAGGGAAATTGTTACCTGTAGTAGGTCTGCACTGAAGCCTGCTTTAGTGCATAAGCTTGTGTTTTTGAATAAGAAACTAACAAGTTGTGACATCTAGCTAGATGGTTGTGTTAGTTTTTTCTGGCAGCATTTCATCTATTTTCAGCATTTGTTGAATGCTTTGGCAGTTTACCTCCTTTAAAGGCAACATATTTTTGTTGATTGTTACATTTATGCTAAAATGATTTGAGAAGTTTTCTTTATATGTAAAGTCAAGCTTTCTAAGTAAACTGCACTTTAGAATTGTGGTGGACTTTAGTTTGTTATACTATTTGTTATTTACAGACTTTTCAGTCCACAAAACTGATGGAGGTTTTTTTTTTTTATACTTTAAAGGAGAAGTCCGGTCAAAATCAGAATTCAAACTGCTGAAAGTACTTTAAATATAAAACTACTACATACTGTGCAAAAAATTATAAGTTTTTTTAATTAATAATAATTCTCATTTAATCATGTCTATGTGGAGGAATCCATCTTGGTCAAGAATAGTACTGTCACCTCCCATTTTTTGACGTCACTCGGCGGACCCGCTGTTGAGCAAGTTTCAACGCTCTGTTTGTCACGGCGCACTATTTTCCAAGATCAAACTCAGTCGGGTCCTACAGTATATATCTATACACGCGTGTGTGTGTGTGTGTGTGTGTGTGTGTGTGTGTGTGTGTGTGTGTGTGTGTGTGTGTGCGCCCCCCCGTGCTGCGCGGGGGGCGCACACACACACACAGCGGAGGAGAGATCGCTGAAGTGACTGTGTTGAAATAAGCAATGTTTTTTCCTCTTTTACCAGTTGTGTTGGAACATCCGATGGCCATGCACGTGGCCATTGTTGCTTCAGCAATAGCTCTTGGGAATGTCAGCGGTGAAGTCCTCTGGAAATCCGAAATAATTATTGATGATCGCAGCTGTGTAGAACGGCTCCTATTGACTTTGCATGGAAAGCGGAGAGAAATACTGTCGCCGCTTCCGCTCTTCCACGTCGCAGGATGTGATGTCAAACGCCCCTTACTGCCCATATTTGGGCAGTCATGTCAGCCCCCATACACAGTGATTCAGACGCCAATTTATGTTTTTATTTTCTTATTGATTAAAGATAAGTTCATTAAATAACCACAAATGTATTAGTTTTAGTTATAGCTAATGATACCCTGATTTTTCCTTGTTGACCGGACTTCCCCTTTAAAACTGAATACTTAATAAAGTGATTCCACTAAACGTTACCTGTGTAATATATTCTTTTAGTTTTATGGAATATTTCAAGGCAACATGTTTTTTTCTGTCAAATGAACAACAACAATTTCCTTTTTTTTTTAAACTTTGTTATATAGTTATATTTATCGTTACCACCAGAATACTATAAAATATAATTATATTATATTTGGGCCATATCGCCCAGCCCTGGTCACAATGTTACCACTGATGCTTTCTGCCTATTTAGGCATACTTCATCAATAGTCTAAATGTGTACCAGAATTCATTCAATTTGGCCTATTGCTACTTTTTAAGTACATTTTCCATAAGAAATTGTTGCTAATTGTTGAGGTTCTCTTTCCAACATGTTGTTTTGAAAAGTAGTTGTAAGTTGTTTTTTTAAGGGTTTGTGTAAAAGGTTATTGAAAAGCTTTTGTTTAATGTGAATGCCCTCTCTGTCCATCATGGTTGTGCATGCTTATCCATACTAAGGTGAGAAGTGATCAATAGCATTGATCAATCTTTATCAGTCCTTACTGTCTATAAGGCTGTCTTTTAGAGTAATGAGCCTGTCTGCAGTTGTTGGGATAAGAGACCTTGAAGAAGAATCAGTAACAAACTTTTGATCAAGTGTGTTTAATTCGCTACTCTTAGTCAGCAGAGTTCCTACACAGTCTTAAAAAGTATGGGATTTGATTTTAGTATTTTCCCAGTCACAAAATCTATGGGAAAAGAAAAGGGTAGGAAGGGAAAATAGTTGTATTTTCTAGACTTTATTCTCTATCCATTATCTAAATGAGATCTATCAAATATAATGTATATAATGTGCACCAAAAGAATAAGTGTTTCAGCCTTTGTCAGCCAACCTTGCCAGTAGAGGGAGTCCAAAGCTAAAAACTAGTCAGGTTTTTTTTCCTGTCCTTCTTTAGTAATTCAGATCAGGTAAGCAACTTAGGACCAGCCTTCTCTATTTGTATACTCTTTGATGAGTTACATGTTTTGTTTTTATTTTAAGGTGGGTGTCATATGGAAAGTGAAAATACAAGTTTTGGAAATAAAAGCCTGCTGAACTTGGACTTGGTGCCTTTTCTGTTCTGCAATACCCAGAAGACACTGTGTTGCGTGCAAGTCTTCTAGTGCTACATGGATCAAGTTATTTTTGATAACGGCAAGCCATTTAAAATTTAGAGAATAAGAGGTTTTACTCATGCATTATTAATAGATTCTGTAGGAACTCCAAAATTGGAGCTTAATAAACTCTGCCAGTGCTGCAAGAGGCACACAAAAACCACAAAGTTCTTGTTAATATTTCTGTCTATCCACTGTTTCTATTCTTTTACTGTGAATTATAAAGTACATGTTTTACCGTTTTTTTAATAATCAATTTTACTTATATTTTCCACAAACATTTTTGTTTTTCTGTATGTACACTGCTCAAAAAAAATTAAGGAAAACTTTTTTATGTAGAGTATGATATCAAGTCAGTTAAATCTCTGGAATATTGATCTGGCCTATTAAGTAGTGGAGGGAGTTGTAAATCAGTGTCGGCCATTTTGATGTAAATTAATTTAACAGCAGGTGCACTAAAGGGGAAACAATACGATAACCCCATATACAGGAATTTGCAGGTGGATGCCACAGAATATTTTCCCCTCCTCCTTGTTTTAACTGCTTGTCAGTAGTTTTGCTGTTGACCAGGGTTAGTGTCACTGCTGGTACCATGAGGCGCTAACTGGACCCTACAGAGGCTGTGCAGACATTCCAACTCTACCAGGATGGCACACTAGTGTATGCCATTGCCAGACAGTTTGTTGTGTCTCTCAGCACAGTCTCAAGAGCATGCAGGAGATGGGTTACTCAAGGGGAGCTGTACAGGGATGCCATAGGTTCTGAACCCATCAGCAGAACCAGTGTCTCCTCATATGTGATAGGAGGAACAGAATGAGTACTGCCAGAACCCCACAAAGGGACAATCAGTGGGACACTGGCTTGAATGCCTCTGACCAAACCAATAGAAACAGACTTCATGAAGGAGGGTTGAGGGCACAAAGTCCTCTAGTGGGCCCTGTGCTCACTGCCCGGCACCATGGAGCTAGACTGGCATTATCCAGAGAACACCAGAATGGGCAGGTTTAGCACTGGCATCCTGTTTTTTTCCACATAAGAGAGCAAGTTCACTCTGAGCTCATGTGTCTGACGTGAAAGGGTCTGGAGAAGCTGTGGTGAACGTTATGCCTGCAACATTATTCAGCATGATCGAGTTGGTGGTGGGTCAGTGTTAGTCTGGGGACAAACTTTGTATATACATCATCCTAAATTATCAATCAATGGTGTACGAGTTTAAGTCTTGCAATGTAGTGTGCATTTAAATTGATACCCTTTAATCCAGGAATAAAATATGGCAACTGTCAAAGATTTGGTAATGTTGTTTATTTTTGTATGGTGTATCCTTGAGGACAAAGCAGCTTAATGCTGCAAACTTGGCTGTTGCTCTTATTTGTTGCCTAGATGATGAGCTTCAAAACAAAACTTGGACCCTTTACTGAAAACATTTAAATCTGTGTTTGGACATTTTATAGTGCTGTGGGAAGAACTAAAAATGCACCATAGAGGTAAAAGCATTACCACCACATGGTAAGCATGGGAAACTATGTGATAATCTTAAGTAGGTTGTAGAAAAAAATAAAACTGAAATTTATCAGAGAATCAATTTGCCTTAATTTAAAGGAAAAAAAATCACCATTCATATCTATTGTTGTGAACTTATTATCACAATTATTACATCGTTAAGATTTTGTACATAAACTTAAGTAAAAACATAGAAGAAATGGCCTCTTAAGGTAGTGGTAGTTTACAATTACCTATTATACAGAATAACAGACTATTTTACCATACGTGTTCTTTATGGAGAAACACAACTCTAGCAACGACGTATTAACTAGTTTATTAGTTTGGTTGTCTTTTAGAACAGCGGCCTGCTGTTGACTGCTGTACAGAAATACTGCTTGTACTTTTAAAACAGTGTTACTCTAAGAAATGGTGATTAGTGATGGTCCCTTAAGTTCAACATGTTGACTTACTCTATTTGTTTGATAATCCGAAATATTGGCAGATACATTTGTCTCCTTTCAAGTCATTTGATTGGCAGTCCTCAATGCAGTTCTCATGCTTCATACAGATGGAGGAAACTCTGATCACTCCAGCACTTTCTCATGCATCTAATTCAAAGGAATTTAAACCGTAGAAACACAAGATTTTGTCAGTTTTTCAAAGGCAACTTTTTAAAACCTTTGCACACCTTGTTGCTGGTCAGTGGTCTATACCTCAGTACTGAAATACAGAGAAGATAACCTATATCAGTATATCCTGATGCATCTCAATAATTAATAAAAGGAAAAGTTGAGTAGGTCCTCTGGATGGGTACAATGCTGTTATTGTGAGCATGCCCTCTGGGAACAATATCAGAGTACTAACGATTGGTTGGCGGATGGTCCTCTTTCACATGTGAGCAATCAGTTTTGAATGTCACCTTTAGACTTGTTGATCCACTGTGCAAAGGTACTGCTTATAAGGCTGGGTTTACCTGTACCTCATCAGACTGAAGAAGTCCCTTAGAGAAGGGACAAAATGTTTCAACAAAGAAGAGCCCGTCTAGAGGACCTACTCAACTGTTTTGGGCAACATACTTTTTACTGTATGCAAAAATGTTCTACTCTACAACAGCATATTCTTTAATGCCACCTGAAAATAGCAGGTTGGTCATCATTTGAAAGGGCCTGCAGCTTTTCTCTTTATGCATAACATTTGTTTAGGTTTAAAAAACAGGGTCAGACCCAGATCTTCTTTACATGACAAAATGGGAACAGAACAGTCCGACCTGCACTTACAAAGAAGACGTTATACACTTTGGTTCCAAACTGAAGAAAGTTGTTTTCTTGCATAGAAAACACGGTGACCTTCTTCTCATTCATCCTTTATTTATATTGAGATGACAGCATAAGCCTCTACTTGTCCTGATGCTATTGGGTCTTTTGTTGGGCCAATGCTAACTATGAGCAAGTTTTTTGTGTGTTTTATTGTGTAAGCTCTGGTACAGCTCCTGATTGGCTTGCTTTCTATTTATCATCTTTAGTATTTCTAAAAAAATAAAACTGTTACTGTGTAGTTCCACTGGATTCTGTTCATGGCCCTATTTTATTAAATTTTTTTGCTGGTGGCATTTATCTTTTTATTACTTTAAGTTACTTGTCCAAAATGCAGATGGAGGGATTCTAACTAGATCATCCAACTACTCCCATGTCACACCTTTACAGATCACTCCACACCACCTTCATGTTGAATACAGATTCAAATTTAGTGTTAGGGCACAGACCTTTAATGTACTATGTGCTGATGCACCTTTATACATTTCTGATTTCTTTGGTTGTTTGTCCCCATCAGTTCCCAAAAGTCAACAGATCAAATTCTCGTCTCTGTCCCTAAATTAGGCAACAAGAAAATGAAGGTAATGGAGTCAATACAGTTGAAATCCCTTTGTTTTGGACCTTTTTGCGTATTCATTTATGTTTTATGAACAAGGTAGACTTGCCCAAAAAGCAACTCAAGACTCAGCTGTTTAAACTGGCAGATAGGTAGCTTTGTTTGTTATTTGAGTTTGCCTAATTGTCTTTCAGTTGTTTTGATTACTTTTTTTATTTAATGTAATACATTTTACCTATACATATTTTAAACTATTCTGCTTATATGTATTTAGAAAACACATAGGCTACAAACTTGCTTACTTACATATTCTTAGGCACTAATGAGTTAATGATTCTTGGCTGAAAAGCACCAAATACTTATAAATTTCCACACTTGCTTAAAGATAGATGGAAGAGAAACAGTAACTTTCTAGTTTGGAAAAACACATACTGACTGATAGAAAAAAAAGAAACATGACACAGAGCCGAGAGGGAGCAATGAGAGAAAGAAGAAGATGGGTGGTTTGAAGAGAGAAGGATTCCACTTTCAGCATGTCGTATATCTCCATCTTTTTCCTGCCTCCATCTGGAGAGGCAGAGCGAGCGAAAGATGTGTGTTTGCCCTTGCTGGTTGTAATGAAGCCGCTGAAGGATAGATGACTGACTCTAAGGTAGGCAGAGGAGAATCACACTGCCCGTCATCACTCAGCTGACCTGAGTGTGTTTATGCATGTGCCAACAGAGACTGATGCTGATTATATAGGAGACCAGTTGAAAAGATAAAGGTATCACCAGGTAGACAGGGGAATGGAGAAGAAGTGCATGCGGTCTCTGTGGTTAACATGTGCTCCTGGAGGTGTTCCTGCATGCTCCACTGCTTGTTGTGCATTTGGAAGTATATGCACATAAATCTGATTTCCAGACACGCAAGTGTGCACTTTTGTATGTGTGTGTCCGTTAATGCATGACTGCGCAGGGTTTTTTTTGGCAAGTACCAATTGAAACATGCACCTGTGAGCATGGAGTGTACAGTATATGTGTGTACGTAAGACACAGAGACGGATAGAGGCATCACCACACCTTTGAGATGCTTGGCACCACGTCAGCACTTCTGCAGTTTAGCCAAGGACTCCTGAGCAACACATACATCCATCTCCATGATTTGGAGGGAGGGAAGGGAGATAGGAGGAGAGCTAAAAACAGGGGAAAAAACAGTGGCGAATTTCAAACTTTTCCCTTCGACATACCTGGGAATAACTCTGCTGCAGCCAGAAAAGCCACATCATTTTATCACTTGATTGTGACACTCCAAATTACATTTGTATATTGTCATTATTTCACTATTGTATTTTCAATTATTGCCTTTTTTAGCGTAAAGGTCTCTTCACATCCTGTATTTACATATAAATGTATGTCAGAAATATACAATGAAATGTAACTGCATTCTTTACAAAGGGTATTGAGGATTTATCTTCCTTCAGATGCAGTACGAAAATCGAACATATTTGTGAAATTATCCAATGAGAACACACCTTCTATTTTTTTTGTTCTGATTTATTAGAATTTATTCCACTGACCTTATGATCAACACAAATGATGCAACCTACACAGATGTTGGCAGGGCCACACATTCCCAAACATGCTATTAAAGCTATGGTTAGTAATCCTTCTCAGAAACACTTTTTGTTATACTGGGCAAAATGGTCCTTCCATCCTAAAAGTAGTCAATACATTATGCATTCAGAAAAAAGAGGTTAAAAATGTTATCTCTGTGGGAGCTGCAGGCCTGTAGAAACTTCACACCGAAGAGCAGGGATTGCTCATAGTTTTGGTCCTGCTCTCACCTTCCTCTGTCTCTTGAGTTCCAGGGGTATCACCTTATCTGTTGGTTGTCCCACATGCCAATCATTCTGGTGTGCTCACACAACCCCACATTCCTTGTTCATTTCCGCTTGCTGGCTGTCTATGCGCACCTCTAGTGTTTGTGTATCAGGTTAGCTTAGTGGTTAGCTTTGGTGTTAGCCATTAATTGTAGCTCCGCTTCTCTCACCGTATACTTTGAACATGGCCAGAAGTTCAAAGTATACGGTGAACCACCAGCTGTGAAGCACACAGATGGAAGCATCATAGTTGTGGATGTTTTACTGCAGTAGGGTCTTGCCAGATCAGTATCAGAGGATCTACTATGAATTCTGTTGACGGTGCTTCAGGAAAATGTAAGACCATCTGTAAAAACTGAAGCGGAACTGAACCCTGCAGCATGATCCAAGTATAATCCAAAATATACCAGTAGGGATTGCTGCAAAGCCATGGACAATGCAGATGACTGTCCCTGTGGCTCTACGCTCTTTCATGAGGAATTAATGCTGCTTGTCAAGACTTGATGCCATCTGCTGGGCTTCCACAGATAGGAACGTTTTTGACCCAATCTGTATAATCTGATCGAATTTGACTTTGGAAAGTGCCTTGAGATGACATGTATCATGAATTGGTGCTATATAAATAAAATTGAATTGAATTGAAAACCAGCGATACCAGCATCGTACTGAAGTTATTTTAGGCCAAGGAGGTAGGACCCAACCTTACCTGCAAAATTAATTCTTGTGCCTTCACAAACACGAGAATCCATCTTGTACCGCTCAGATTCTAGAAAAAAAAGAAGGAAAAGAAAAAGCTGAATTTAGCTTTGATGACCAGAAGCAGAATTATCAAGGTTAGCTTCAAGCTAAAAGAATGTAAATGAAAAACGGTAAAGAGCATAAAAGACATAATTTACTTATGTATTTTCCGCCTGTTTTGTTGGAAGCTCCATGTTTTTATGAAGGCGGGATCAAACTGCCCATTTAGTCTCTGTAATACAGCCATGGCAAAGAATTTTGCTAAGGAATAGTGGTGAACCAGAAAACAGTTAACAAGTCACAATTCAGTTTATTTATATTGCATCGATTTTTAACAAATGTCATGTTGCATACTTTGGTGGAAACGTTATTTTCTGTCAAAAACCTAAAACGGCCCAGAAGTGATTTTGTGGAGTACAGTAATGAGTTTGACAGGTTGCCTTGGCCTCCAAGTTACCCAAACCAAAATTAAATGGGATATTTCTACAATATGTGGGACAAACATGTCTGATACATGGAGGTGTCATCTAAAACTTTTTGAGTAGGTAAAGAAACTGCCTTATATCTTGATGCCAAAATACCACACCTTTGAGGGGACAGTGAAATTCATACCTTAACAGGTCAGGACTGTTTTTGCAGCAAACGGGGGGGAATAAAACACTATTAGGCAGATGGTCATAATGTTATGCATGATCAGTGTATATATATATATATTTGTGAACAATAATATTTATGTGAAAGGCATGCTATGTTAGAATGCTTGTATGTAATTTTTGCTGTAAAACGTGTTCACTTTTGGTCTGAAGTTTGTATTGAGTTCTCCAGAAGTTTAACAAATGAGATTTACTGAAAAATATAGGCTTTTAGCTTTTCTATTTGTCCACCCAGCTTGCTAAAAAAGACTTTTGATGTTGAAGGGTGATCTCGATCAACAACTGAAACATTTGAATCAAAGCCATTCAGTTGATCAATACTTTTTCTTTTTCATCTTTAGCTTCAATGCTTTGGCTCTGTGTAATAAGACTCAAGTATAACAAAGATCGGTAACAAAAAAGCAAACCTTTGTCAATCTGTCTTTGAACAGGATATAAAAGGTTATGAAGCTGCAATTGGCAACGTGAAATGCTGGTCTCAGTGGAATCCCAATGATTGAACAGCTTGTACAGTAATATTCAATAAACTAGAATAAGCATTCTGGTGAGACTTGTTTGTCAGATAAAAAAAATAACCTTTAAGCAGGTATTAAACCTATGTTTCATTGAGTCCACATTTCTGTATTAGAAGTGTTTTTTTATCAGCGGTATCATAATTAACAGAAATAAAGGCTTGAAGATATCAGTCTGTGTGTAATTCATCTGTATAATGAGTTTCACTTTGTGAATGAAATGTCTTAAATTAACAATCTTTTCAAAGATATTCTAATTAACTGAATGGGTCTGTGTTCTTCTCAGCTGTTTATTAGAATACTTTTTCTGACTTTAGGGTGAGTCACTGTAACTCTATACCCAGCAATCACGATTGATCTTAAATACCTGCGACTGTAGACACATGTATCATGTTGACAATGTTGTCAGCTTGAGTACGAATCACAACCTTCCACATGCCGCCTTCACTCTGTAACACCGACAGTTGTCATTCTGCCTTGCAGGTCAATGAAAAGTAAGGCAAATATTGAACTTGAATTCCAGTGTAATTAAATCATGTTGAAAGTTACAGTCAGGTAAGCTTTCTTCTTTTGTCATTTGTTTGGAAGACAGGCAACATGTGTAGTGCAACCTAAACAAGTTTTATTGTATTAATATGGGGCATTAGTGGGAGTAACACATCAGGTTTTTAGAATAATCCATAGTATCTATGTGTGCAGATGTAGCCGACCGAGTTTGTCATTCTTCATATGAGTGCAATATAAAAAGCTGAAAGTGTTTCTCATATTCCTCATGAGGTACATGGCTAAAACAAGTGTCTCATTTATCTTATTTCAGCCAAAGAGAGTAAGACTGGTTATCATGTGGAAGGATAAAAAATAAAAATTATTTCGCAGTGAACAAAAGTAGCTTTGATATTGAGTTTATTAAAAGAAACAAGATATTTAACAGGGTTTGGTTTGACTATGGAGAAAATCAGAATTGCATCCTGGGATGGATGTTGGCTATATTTGGGAACAAAGTAAAAACACAGCACAGTCCTTTTAATTCTTGTTCTTCTTCTTCTTGTTCTTCTTCTTCTTGTTCTTCTTCTTCTTCTTCTTCTTCTTCTTCTTCTTCTTCTTCTTATTATTATTATTATTGTAATTAGTAGTAGTAGTAGTAGTAGTAGTAGTAGTAGTAGTAGTAATGGTAGTGGTAGTAGTAGTAGGAGGAGGAGGATTAGTATTATTCGTATTATTATGATTGGTTTTTCCTTTGAAGCTTTTGTGCACAAATTTAAAACAGAATTCAAACTAAATAAACAAAATTTCCAATTATGTTTTTTATTGTATTTTCTTTTTACTATTGTTTTGTATTGTATTATTATAATTGTATTATTTTTATGGGCACACTTTAATGTTGATTCCCTGTAAATGTTACCCCTGAAGGACAAGTAGTGGATTATTCTTTTCTATTCTAAAAAGCTGAGAACAGCACAGGGTTGTAATTCTCATGCTGTTCAAATATTGTACTCTAAGCAGTTTATTTTTGTTAAAATACAACATGTCATTGACATCAGACAATGACAGCTTTGCTGCTGTGTGGCAGCATTAGTCATGTACTGTAAAAGCAATTATGAGTAATATTTTTCTCATCGATGCTACTCCTGAAATATTTCCACTTTATGGGCTCATTAATTCATGCTCCTGATTTTTCAATTGCAACTAACATTATTGTGCCCTTGGGTCATAAAATAAAGCACATACAAGACCCTAAACAACGTATTGCATTTTTTGTTTATTGACAGTTTTACATATGGGTATAGATAAAGTATAAACATGGTATGCATAGTAATGTGGTGATGCAACAAACTATTTTTACAGCATTAGACAATTCAAAATGATATGTTTCCTTCTTTTAGCAAATGAATACTTGAAGGTTTGTCAAAGGTTTGAAAACCCGGTTTAATTTTTTTTCTTCCACTCCACAATTAAGCAATACTTTGTTTTTGTTTCATAGTTGAAATCCTGCTAAAATACCTTTGTAGTGTTAACAAAATCAAAATGTGGAAAAGTTCAAGGTACTTGTATTTTTCCACGGCACTGTCTTCCGGTGTGTGAAAGCACTGCCTGCTAAAAAGACAAACCATTCAGCCATTATGATTATGTGCCCCATAGGTGTCAAATTATCTCTCACATCTGATCAAATACTTTTTTTGGGATAGAAACTTCATTTGTCTCACAATTAAGAATTTGTAGGCGAGATGTTGGCCGTGCATCTTTGTCTTTTAATCGTACACTCAAATCCTGACCACCGTTGCTCATAAGTGAGATCAAACCAAAGTGTATTACTATGGGGGCATTTTATTGTAGCCTTAGGAAATTGAGTTCACTTGTAAAAAAGAGACATCATGTGTTTCCTTTAATAGTTCTGCAAATGGTAAAGTAACTGTGTTATTTATACTTTAACCTTTGGAGAGGGACTTTTTCCCCTTTATCCATAAATGTTAGCGGTCTGGTGTGACATTACAAAAAGATGACATTAACCCAGTTTTAGCGCAGAGGGTGTCCAAGGGTAAACTGGAAAGGGAGAAGGTTTGAATATCAGACAGTTGTTATACAAGAAGAAAAGTGTTTTTTTAGTGAACATGAAGCATTCTATCAAAGCTTTTAACTAATGCAGATCATCTGTTGACCTTATCAGCCTCACTTTCTGTGAAAGCAAAAATCCCAAATAGTCCTTGCTCATATCAAGACTTTTTAATTCAAATGTCATCAGCTGCACATTGAATCATTTGTGTGGAACTCAAAGGACAATGTACTAGTCTAGTCCGGTGGCCTGCTGTTGTCTACATTATGCTCCCGTTTTCAACAACTTCATAATAAGATGGTTTCATTTTGCTGCCTTGTTTTGAGGCCGTACTTTGAAGCGCTGAAATTCCCAACGTACAATTATGTTTTTATCTCCTGCTCATTATTTTACACACACAGGCAAACTGTTTCGCAGACGTAGAATAAGAATGCAGTAAGCATACCAACAATTACAGGAAGTCTCTCTCGCTCTCTCACTCTCTCTCACTCTCTCTCTCACACACACACACACACACACACACACACACACACACACACACACACACACACACACACACACACACACACACACACACACACACACACACACACACACACAGAGTCTTTAATGTTTATCTCACCCGTAAAGACCTGAGCTTTTTGCTTCAACAATACTGATCTAATTCATCTGAATTCAATGATTTCTCCACACTCAGCTCGTCTGTAATTACACAATTTTCACTGCTGACTCAAATAATTAATCTACATCTATAGTTGTCGTCTTCCCTGTTGCTGGCTGGTAATAAATCAAATTACCATCCAGTATTCTTCAGAGATGCAGTCAACGAGGTGGATGTATTGTGACTCTCTTATTATCCATATATAGAGTTAGCAGCCGTGGGCTGAATAAATGGGTATATTGGGCAGCTTTATCTTCCAGTAAAGGAGAGTTTGATGAGCTGGGAGATTTGGTGCTTCTACCTCTTTTTCTTGCTTGTAGTACCATGCTAATTCTAATAAGTGACTACTAATATATATTTAAAAAACAAATAATATGTATTTTTTAAAAAATTTTATTTGATACATTTGGAATGGAGGGGGGAGGGGAGGGGGGCTGCAGTCCAACAACAATTAGGGTCATTCTTGAATTTTCAATATTAACTTTTTACGATGCTGTAAGGTCAACTACATCTCAACTAATAACCAAAGAACATTCTCATTGCTACCAGAGGATAGATCCCCCCATTGCAGATTAAAGAAGGAAAAGACAACATTGGTTAAAAAATTGTTTGGGTTGATCAAATTGGCCAAAAAGGCCTGAATATCAAAGTCTAAATTCAATGGACTAAAATAAATACACGTTTTTCTAACATGAAATTTCAATCAGATATAACAGCCCAAGTAATCCATATACAAACAGATCATAACAAATTAGTCCATAATTTACATTATGTGTAAAAATTAATCTACATAAGGTATAAGTATTGAACACAAGCATGTACAAAAAAAGAAAAAAAAATAGTAGTAAAATAATAGACTCGAAATAGCAAGAAACCAGCTCAAATCTTTTTTTTCCATCTATAACCTTTCTTGTGGACAAACCTGCTTAGCTTTATTTGTATGTGTGGATCTCTTGGGTCATTGCTGACATCTGGAGTTTATTCGAATGGCCCTTTTAGAACTCTATGTATTCAAAACTTAATTTACCTGCTGAGTAAAAACTTGTAAATAATAGCTAGATTTGGATGGATATGTTTATTTTTTTTTAATATTTATTACCTATAAAAACTGATGTTTTCAAACAAAATTGCAACTCAGACATTTTAGATCTACAAGGGGTTTAATATATAGTCACATATTCCATGGAAACTTTATGTAATTACAGATACATCTTTTAAAAGAACGGAACCACATTCTTCATGAATTGTTGAATGATAAAAAATGGATTCATGTTTTAAATGAACAATGACAAATTAACGTATAGTTCAATAACAGTTAACCAAGATGTAAGATGATGTAAAAATGTAAACACCGGAGAATATGATGTTAATAGATCTTTTTACTACAGGTTTAATTTTGTGTTGACAACATGAATTGTATTTACATATTTCTTCATAACAGCATCAACACTTGCATCCAATTTAAGCATGTGATGATTTTACCATGTTTGTGTTAATGAAGGCAGAAGACTGTTTATTTGGAGCAGCTTAATTAGCAGCAACAGTAATGAAGCCACATGGGACACAGTGTTGGTATCTGGACAGCCGGGATATGATGATTATTTAGACTGGATTTGTCCAAGAAGTCGCTCCTTTTTAGTTTTTGCACAAGCGCAGACACAATACAAACAGACACGTGGACACACACATGCAGGGGCTTGAGCTTTCTTCTGCTGCCAGGGTGAGTGTGTGTATTAATCTTCTATGTGCCGAAGAATTTGTATGTGCACACGTGCTGTAGTGTGTTCCAGCTTTTTGAAGTGGAGCAACATAGAAGGTACGGTGTTGTTTAGCGTCCTTATTAAAACCAGACGATTTTGTGCATCAGTGCTGCTTGAAATCTGCATAATCTGAAATTATGGTTCTGTTTATTCATTTGCTTCTTTGTACTTTTCACATTGTTAGGATTTTTGTTTTCAATAAAAACAGAGAAGAAAAGTGTTATGTTGCTGGGTTTTAAAATGTGTTCTTTTTTTAATTTAATGAATATAGCTGCAGATAGTAACAGCAATATTTACTAATATTCAATATACCCATGCTCTAAGGAGTGGGCAGAAGTATAAACTTATTTTAGCCCACCCCTTCTCCAGCAACATTATTCACTTCTTATTGATCAAGAAAAAAAAATGCTCACAAAACCATTACTTCAAAACAATTATTTAAAAAGTGACAATAAATAAAGTGAATTCCATAAAACAGAAACCCTGTGACTATCGTAAAACAATAATACATTTTACATTAATGTGTAAATTAATGTGTATATTACGTGTTCAAATTATTTTACTTTGAACATGTAATATATGGCAATATTGATCTCATAATAGTCTGATATTCTTCTATTCACATTTTTTATTCCATGTTTTAAATTGTTTCATGGTTGGACATAGCTTAAGCTCCACATTCAGACCCCACAGACAGAAATAAAGAAACTTTTTCCTGTTATTGTAAACATCTGTGTTAGTCATTGACATATCTCTCAACTCATAACTCCCTCCCTTCTCTTGAACAATTTTTAAAAATATTTTAGTTTGTTAGTTGGTTATGATTAGCTTTATACATTACTAGAGCTGTTAGCAGTTTTACTATGTGAGGAAATATTAATAGTTTTGATTGTATAAATAGTGGGTTAGTATGAACCAAGTGCAAAGCCTTGTTAATCACTCTTAAAGGCACACTATGCAACATTTTTCAGTTAATTAATGTGTTCCATACCGTTTTGGATGATTCAATGAGTCATTTCAGGTTGAACAAAGGTTTTCTTGGCCGCCCTGGTGGTCTGTGGGGGAAATACCGCACTTGCAACTGCAGGAGCCCTCGGCCCGCGCCCACAGACTCAGAATCTCGTGCAAGATCGCGAGAGTCGGTCTTGCTTTACGGCGAGAACATGTTTGTTACTAGCGCAGTGGCGATATCTGTGCAGTTATCATGGCAGAACCAGCGATAAAACAGCGAAAGCCCATGTTGGAGCAGGCAAGAAAGAGGAAAAGGGCTCTGGAAAGAGAGAGGAGTCGTACACGGGTGAACATCGGGCAAGCTTTTTCCGAATGGCGAGAGCTAAAAGAAAGAGAAGGCTGCAAGGCTGACGCGGACCTCGCGTTTCTGCTGATGCGATTGTAAGTAACATTGGAGGGTTTCCCTCACGCTACCGCCTCCCAACATTCAAAAAAAAAAAAAAAAACTAACTCATATGCGCGCAAAGCTTGTCTCCCCCGCTCTGCCGGTCGCTCGCTCCTCCGGCCGCTCAAAGCTTGTCTCTTTCCACCGCCCACCCGCCCGCCGGCCGGCCGCTCGCTCCGCCCGCCGGCCGGCCGCTCGCTCCGCCGGCCGGCCGCTCAAAGCTTGTCTCTTTCCCCCGCCCACCCGCCCGCCCGCCCGCCCGCCCGCCGGCCGGCCGCTCGCTCCGCCGGCCGGCCGCTCGCTCCGCCGGCCGGCCGCTCGCTCCGCCGGCCGCTCAAAGCTTGTCTCTTTCCCCCGGCCGCTCGCTCCTCCGGCCGCTCAAAGCTTGTCTCTTTCCCCCGCCCACCCGCCCGCCCGCCCGCCCGCCCGCCGGCCGGCCGCTCGCTCCGCCGGCCGGCCGCTCGCTCCGCCGGCCGGCCGCTCGCTCCGCCGGCCGGCCGCTCGCTCCGCCGGCCGGCCGCTCAAAGCTTGTCTCTTTCCCCCGGCCGCTCGCTCCTCCGGCCGCTCAAAGCTTGTCTCTTTCCCCCGCCCGCCGGTCGCTCGCTCCTCCGTCCGCTCAAAGCTTGTCTCTTTCCCCTGCCCACCCGGCCGCTCGCTCCTCCGGCCGCTCAAAGCTTGTCTCTTTCCCCCGCCCACCCGCCCGCCGGCCGCTCGCTCGCTCCGCCGGTAAGCAAATTCCTAGGGGAAACACTGCATTGGAATGGTTTCTCTCTCTCTGTGTGCATGTTCATACTTTCACTGTGTTAGTCATTGTTTGTACTGCCGTTTTTTCGACTTTTGTATTCGTTGCGTTCGCCTGTCTGCTAAGCTCAAAACAACCGCGCCTGGCTTGACGGATAAACCAGGAGAACAGCTGAGCATATTTACGACAGTGCACTTTTACTTTCGCCCTCTGGGGGGCGCCTCGCTGGAAAATCAATCCCAGTTGCATAGTATACCTTTAATGCTCTTTTTAAAATTAGGATTAGCATTGTTTTGTAGTTGTTTCCCAAACCTCTGCAAAATAACTTAAATATGGCAATACTAAAGAAAAGTACAGACTGCAAAGTACATTTTCATCTAACACAAGTTTGGCTTTGTGGAATATAGAAATACGTTTGGATATTTTACTTTCCAGTTCAGTTTATCGACAATAATAACACTTAAGACATTTCACTTCATATACCATTTCAGCATTCACTTCATTTAGCTGTATTTTTAGTTCCTTGTTCATTTTACCATTCTACAATTCAAATAAATCTAATGTTTGCAAGGACAACATGTCCTACTGCAATATATAACTGAGAAACCTCAATCAATTAAATTGAGTTTGGAAAACAAACAGTATCATTACACTTTCATCTCCTTGTTTGTGTTGGGAGTAATGAGGTTTGCTAAAGTGACAGAGGTAAAGTTGTTTACTGCAAAGGGATATTAGATTATGCCTAAATGTTAAATTAATAATACGTGCATGCAATTCTGTTATTAGGATTCATAAAATTGTGTTTTTAATGTATTATTTCAGTTTTGAATGGTTTTGGGGAGATGACAAACACAACAAGAAACCTATATAGACACATAATTCTGCCTAAACTGACAGGACAGGCAAGCAAAGTTTTAATGAGAGAGGCAGCCAAGAGAATAATGTTAACGCTGGAGGTGCTGCAGGGACCCATGGCTCAGGTATTAAAATATTCTAACAGGATAACTGTTAGTTCTAAAAAAAAAAATAAAAAATCTGACCTTAATGAAAGAGGACGAAAACTCACTGGACCTCACCCTCGACACACCATGGTAACATATTATGGTGGCAGTATCATTTCCAGGGAGGATGCTTTTTATCAGCAAAACAGGGAAGGTAATAATGTTGCATTCAGACCAAACGCCCTTTGAGCATCAAAAAGGCATCCAATGCCTCAACTTGTGCACATAAAAGTCTGACACGCTGTCTAGAATCTCAACACTGACTGGCAAAGTGGCTCCCGTTGGGAGGAGCTACTCTGTTCTTTTCCTCTGCCGGACTCTTTGTAAAATTGCAGATGAAATCAAGAGAGTGGTTTACTTAATAATATAACATAATCTGTGCCGTGTCTGAATTCAGATAATTCAGAGATGTTTTGAATTTGGTGAGTTTCACCATCTACTGTAGGAGCTGCGCGCTGAGGAGGGTCGGTTTCAGCGCCATTTACGTCTCACCCGAGCCCATTTTGAATCTCCAGCCAGCACACCAGGTACGGGCACCCCATTTCAGCTTAAGAGCATCTGTTTCAGGTTAGTGAGTATCATTCAGCAGGCTGGATGTTAACATTTATCTGTGATCCAATGTAAAAATATTTTTCCTGTCAGAAAATCCCCCACTACGCCAAATAGAAGAGTCTCTCTGATTGGTTGACGCTCTGCATCCAGCTGCAGAAGTTCAGATTTTCCAACTCTTGCGTCAACCGCTCTAGAAGCGCTTAAAGCGTGTCAAGCCAAATGGGCAGCAAAAACCTGCAGTAAGGTTCAAAACGTACAGCACAAGATGTGCATGACACGCCGCAGGACCTCTCGAAGCCCCCTGAGGCGTGTCCACCATTGACTTTGCATGTAAACCCGATATCCTTGATGCTCAAAGGGTATTTGGTCTGAATGCAGCATAAGATTTTATGGATAGCTGGTGCTAAATTCAATGCAGTCATTAAAGAAAACATGTTAGAAAGTGCAAAAGAGTAAGACTGGGGTAAAAAGTTCAGCAGAACAGAAGATCATCATACAGCCAGAGCAATAAAGAAGTGGTAGGTTTAAAGTATAAATATATTTTAGTGTCATATCCACAGGGCTGTGTACAGGTTTGTGTGTTTCTTCACAGCAGAGGCTCATCAAGGCCAATCAGGAGGAGCTTAAACAGGAGCAGATTCCCTTAGGCAGCTGCCAGATCGTTGTTACTCGTAATCAGGCCTCTTAATGTTTGTTGCTTATGCTAAACTCATGTTTGATCGCTTACATTCTTCTTGTCCTCCTTGCAAAAAACCTTGTCATCAATCCATGATTCCTTCCTGGATCTCAGTCCACTGGCCCCTCGTCGTCAGAGCTTGTTTGAAGACACATTCAATGATTTCCGCCATTAATCTCCTCATTGCTCCTCTGGTTGCCCTCTTAGATCCACTGTCTGGACTATGCCATAATTCAACTAACAACTCTCACCTGCCTGTCCACCCTCCAATGCTCCACCATCATCTCCATCTCCTCCAGGAACAAACAACTTAAAGGGACCTAGTCATATACTATGAATATAAAAAATAAAAACACATATTCATCTTCAAATAAAACAATATATGCCAAGTGTTCATCCTGATAGTGTTTACATAGTAATTTTCTAGGCTAAAAAGGACTTCGATCAGCAGACATAAACAATGTTGTGTGCCATCTGCCCGCAGTATCGCAGAACAATCAGAAAGCAACATGGCGACAACTGACGGAGCTGCTGCTTCTCCATTTGCACATTGCACGCATTTGCAATATCGTACCTCCGGTTTTGCGGACTTGTTATGGTAAGTGCTTTGTTTACTAACAAACAAAAGCAAGTGTAAAAAAGGGAAATAAAATATAAGCCAACAGAGCGCAACAATTTAATTGGAAAACCTTTGCATGCAAGCAGGGTGAGCTACTGGCGTAGAGATTCATGAAGTCATACTACGTGACTTGGTCCCTTTAAGGAAAATCACAAACCTGTCCTGCACAGAACCACCTGCCAACCTCAGCCCCTGTGTGTATACTGACCTCCCTCCTGGAACATCTCTGAGAACTGTAAGAGCCAACTTCTTATCTTCATCATCATCCTTATTATCATTACTTCATCCAAAAATGTAAAAAATTACGGCCCTTTCGCAGTGCCAACCTGGACTCCCTTTCCAAGCTCAGAAGAAACATTAACTTACTTGCTATCAATAAACCATTTAAATCGTTCTCCATTGTCCCTAGTTGTTACCTGGCCAAAGGTCTCACTAAATGCTGACGTGACAGTTAGAGCTTGATCTTTCTTTTGCAAAGAAGAATTGGCAGCAACACAATGTAGTAATCTCTAGAGGTGCAAAGCTGCAGCAATGGTGGTTTTACAAAGTATTTACTCAGGGTGCCAGGATCTTTACTTCACCTAAAACCTGACTAAAATCATTGATCAAGCACGAGGGACTGCACAGGGAGCCCAAGCTCTTCCCTGCTGTCTGTATGTGTATTATGTCACAAGAAGCTCAAAGGAATCAGGCCAGTTTCACAGATGTTACATAACTTTCTTATCAGATCCTATGGCTTAATGCATGATTGCCTGATTCAAACAGACACATTAAAGAAAAACTGCACAATACAGTGATAATTTGATAGCAAGATGTTTAATATTGAAATCCAATTTGAAAATGTCCACCAAGGAAAGCATCCTAGAGACATACAGCTCTTTCTGCACGTGAATGAGTCCTTGTCAGGGTTTATGAGGCATCCTAAAATGATTTACAGCCCTCTATAGCACTAGTGTAAAAATCTATGAATCATCAAGGTTGATTTTTAAAGTGTCAAGTGTGTCAAGATAGAACAGTTTGATTTGCCACCTAAGGATGGCGGCATTGAGCTCCGTGTAGCTTGCTGTCCTCCTCTGTCACTCCAACCTGATGAGACACTTCTACATCACCATCTGTAGGAGTCAGAAACAGAAGGGCGGGTTAAGAGGGAAACAGGACGAGTGAAAGTAAGATGATAAGATAAAGGATTATTGTAAAAATTCCAAATATAAATCAGCCTTTTTGGAGGTGAGAAAAATGTAAATAACTGTTTAATGCAGTTTGATCAAAAATGAGGATATATATTTAAACAAGATATTGACCACAAAATGACATAGAAGAGCAATAGCTGGCGAACTGCGATAAACAACAGAAACAGGAAGACTGATGAAAGAGATGGAAAAGAGAACTGCTGGGATAAGAGATCAATACTTTACTGCTGGGTGCTGAAATGGTGGTGGCAACTGTCTCCCTGAGCTTCCTCTTTAGTGAGACAGACAGACAGACAGACACACACACACACACACACACACACACACACACACACACACACACACACACACACACACACACACACACACACACACACACACACACACACACACACACACACAGCCCTGCACAGCTATTCTTATTAGGCCATTGTATTGACTTCCATTCACTGTGGACATCCTAACACAAACTCTAAACCCAACCAGATCTTGCCTAAAGCAAACCCCAGTCCAATGTCAAATTCCCATCTTACCCTCTAACCTTGACCAGGGTCCCAGAAATTATGTTTTGTCTCATTAGGATTGCAATTCAGTCCCCTTGAGATATACTGGTTCACACAAGGTCAGTCATTGTACCAGGAAAGGTCCCAAAATGCTATCAAAAAGGACACACACACTCAGAATTGTCCATCCCTAACTTCCAGAGGACATTTCGCTGACTCACATCAACGCTATCCCCTTGAGACTTAATTTAACCTAACTTCAGCTACCACTTCACCAACCATCACTTCAACCTTAACCCGAACACAGCTTTAAACATGTTTCCACTACAATTTTAAATAATTTATAATGTGTTGGCTACCTATAATGTGATTGTGATTTAAGGAGTATAAAATAAGTCTTTTGACTATAACTGAGAAAATCCTGTTCTTTATTGTGTGGTAAATCTTAGAGAAGCAGCTTAAGGACCACCTTAAAAAACACACATATATGCAGTTTGAATGAATATCTTGACATGGAACCTGGGATTTAATTTTATTTGTAATTCTTGAGTTGACCATTATTATCCTCATCTCACCTGAATACCTGTCCTGCCTAAAAAAAAACAAAAAACTCAGCATCATTCCTTCTCTCTCTGCCAGTCAGGGTTTGCTACAGGTGATGCCCTGAGCAAAAAACATGTTTGTGTAATTCTTCCAAATGGACATTTCTACACATTCTATGTTTAAAAGCATCTGAAAACCTGGAGCAGTCGGAAACTCATTCTCTACAAATAACTTTTTTTTTTAACTAGGCTTGAAATTCTAACATTCCTGAGGAGAAAAGTGGCTAAATACCCAGCTGGAACTATGCTTGGAGTCTTCTGATTGCTGCAAAAAAGTTTGTGATTTCCCTTGACCTTGATAAGGGACATTTATTCAAATATTAATGAGGGTAAATGTATATATTTGAACATCTCTGATTAATCTGACCCTCTGTGGATAAGAGAATATCAAGAATTAATTCAACATTGTGCCCCCAATGGGGTACCGCGCACGTGACGTCACGCCTCACGAGCAACGCTCCTTTTGCCGCTTAGGTAGGACAAACTGATAGAGAACGCACGTAGCAACCAGCAACAGAACCAGCGATATGACCGACTTTGCAGCCATTAAACTTTGCCAAAACGATGTCCCAGGCGCACGGTTTACTGGTCGCACTGTCGAAGAACACACCAACCTTCAGCTCAAACGATGGCTTGAGTGTCGAGGGCTTAAAAAGACCGGAAAATGGGCCGAGTCGATCGAACGGTAAGCTTTGTTTTTTTTTTTTCCTGCGCGGCGGTCATGCCGTCGTCGGCCGTTTTTTTTGTTTGTAATCACCGTCCAGGGATCGGTATATGTTTAATGTTTGTCTCATTTGAAATGTTTTTGAGTAGGCTATCCTGGTAGCAGGGTATCATGTTAGCGCCTGCTACCATGATAGCCTATATGCTATCATGGTAGCATGCGCTTCATTATTAACATGTCGGCCACCAAAATAATCTTACCTGTTCACTACTTGATGTCGCTGGAATTGGGTCAGGATGTTCTTCGGTTGGGCCCTTTCCTCCAACAAAATGCTTGCTACATATGTAGGCCGACCGCACCGATGGACCAAGCGCACACATTTCTCCTTGGCACTCTTGAATTTCGGGAAAGTAATGAAGAAAACATCCTTCATATGGGGCCGATCAGCGTACCTTGAGTCGCTGTTGCACGTTCCATAGCAACAATGTTTATAAACCATGGTCTTAGATTTTGGAAAAAGCAGTCTTTTAAACGAGTACAACCTAGGCTAACGCACGTCTCTTCCACAGCAAAACAGCGGCGGGTTTGGGAGTTTGCCCTACTGCGTACCACGCGATGTGACGTCATCGTGACGTGACGTTTCTAAAAATAGCTCGCTCGCGGTACCCCATTCTTGTTTCTAAAATGCATGTAAATGATCTCAAAAAAGCTTTGATAAATCAGTAAAAAGCCACAAATCAATATGACATCTGTGTCCATTATAATTAGTGTGTAAAGTGTAAATATTCATTCTAAACAAATCTAATTTACAGACTCTGCTAATACTACTTTTAATCTTAAGAACGCTAAAATTACAGTATTATTGCATTGTACTAATATGGATGTAATCTGGGCCCAGTTTTATTTATGGTATGTGTACAGTACAACACACAACACACTGCTGTATTCCAAACCATTAAAATTACAGTATAGCTAAGATATTTTCTGTCTGATGACAAAAATACAGTTGTCTGCAATAAATAACTCAGTCACAAAGGTCAGAGCCCTGGACACAATAATAACAGACCCGCAGAGAAGATGGCCCTTCCACTCCACATCTGCTCTCAGTACAAAGACATTCTAACTCTGTCACTTTGCTGTAGCTCTCTCTGCATTATTGTTTTGAGAATAGATTAAAGTTATCAGAGAACATCGCAGCCTCTTAGTACTGAGTGTGCATCTAAGTTCTGTCTCATTTGTGCTATGGGAGGAGTTGACTCACCCCATCAGAGTGCATGATCTGGAGAGCACGCACAGTTCTTATCTCTTCGAGCAAATGTCTTAATATATAATTATAATTATGACAGGAATAAAATGGAGCATTGTGATCCCTACTCTCAGGGAAGAAATTACAAAGCAGCTGTAACCTGTTGCTATTTGCTGAACAATAAAACACTCTTGGGATGGTAGAAAGGGCAATCACATTTATACAGTTACATTCGATAAATTAGAATATTTGTTCTGAGGCTTGTTTTTCAGATTGTAAGTAAGTTTTGAAAATCACAACCTTTAAACAGATATTAAACATACTTTTAATTAAGTCCACATTTATGCATTAAAATATTTTTTATTGGTCTGATATTATATTCTAATATTAAATGTTGTGTTTTCATCAGAAAGATATCACACCCGAAATAAAGCTTTGAAAACATCCGTCTGTGTGTAATTAATCTAAATAATGGGATCCACTTAGCCAATTGAGTTAAATGAAATGACAAAAAATGCCAGATCTGACTATTTTTGTCAGCTGATAATTTTTAACAAGAATAAACCTCAGGTTGCTGTTTGACATCAGCTCTATTGTGTGTCCTTTTGCTCCTTGTATGTCAGTTTTTTTGTTTTTTCTTCAAATCAGATAGCAATAAAAAAAAAATGTTTTTTTGTATGTGCAAAATTCAGGATATTAAGGCTAAACTTCCAATGGTCCCATTTTTGTTGTTGAGCCTGCACCCTATATTCAGTCCTTTTTTAATCTTGTAACACAGGTTGATCTCTCAGCTCTGGTAACTGGAATAAAACCATCTTTTTGTCCTTCTAATGCTCTACCTTGCAGACTCTTAAAAGTGTTTCATGCCATTGGTCCCTGGGTTACCAAATTGATAAATGCCTCATTATCCTCTGGTGTATTTCCCAGCTCTTTTAAACATGCTTTTGTCGAACCACGTCTCAAAAACCTAATATGGACCAAATTGATCTAAAAAAAAAATTAAGACCTATATCAAAACTTCTGTTCATGTCCAGTGTTTTAGAGAAGGTGGTCTCTGAACAATTAACATCCTTCTTAAAGAATTCCACAAGCATCAATAAGGAAACTGCCCTGCTTTTATTGTCTAGTGACAAAATGTCTGTGGACTCTGAAGAATGCACTGGTCTAGTATTGTTGGATCTCTTCTCTGCATTTGACACTGTTGATCATGAAATCTTGTTAACTAGACTGCACAATTTGGTAGGTATTTCATGTCCTGTCTTAGTGTGGATCTCTTCCTATTTGTCAGGTAGGAGCTTTAGTGTCACAGCAAACCACATTATGTCTGATTTGCTCTGTGGAGTGCCCCAGGGCCCAGTTTTTGGCCCAGTTTTGTTTTTTCTTTATGTTCTGTCCTTACAAAAGATAATCCAGGAGTTCTGTAATGTGTCCTATAATTTATTTGGTGATGATATGATAGCAGTTGCTGCTCCTTCTAAAACGTAGAGTCAGTGATTTTTCTGGAAGTTTCCCCAGGTCCCTTTTACCTGCTCTTCTGCTACTTAGGGGGATTGTGTGGAAAAAAAATCTCCCAAATCCAGTCTTGTCTTTTTTTTTCTACCGAAGCCTTCCTCTTCTCTTAAACTTTTCTTTGCTTCTGGCGACTCTCAGCCATGTTAAAAGTATACAGTGTGAACAAGTGGAGCTACAATGAACGGCTAACACCCAAGCTAACCGCTATAAGATAACCGCATACATAAACACTAGGAGTGTGAAGCGCCAACTAACAAGGAACAAGCATGCGCATTGGCATTACATGAACGTGTCAGAATGATTGGCATGTGGGACAGCAAATAGATAAACCCTTCAGTGAGAATGGCAGTGATTGGTCAGAGGTTTTACAGGCTGGCAGTTCTCAATGAGATCATATTTTTAACCTTTTTCTGAATACATAATGTTTTGACTACTGTCAGGATGGAAGGACCATTTCACCCAGTACAACAGAAAAAAAATTGTTTTCTGAACAGAATTACCAACTAGCTTTAAGGCCTCTTACCTTAACTATGTAAATTTATTTCTCTAGCTAATTTTATTTGCTGTTTATTTTCAGGATTGAAATTAAATGTAATGTTTGTTTCCCTATCCACCAAGAGCTTCATGACAATTTATTTAATATTTAACAAGGTGTTGTGCAACAATAGATTTTGTTTGGCTATGAAAAACAATTTGTAGTGAAAGCAACTATTAACAAAGTTATTAATTAAAATGCAACTTACCAAGTCTGGGCAGCTCCTGATCATCAGGAAACAGCCAAAAGTTATCAGTCTCTGTCAAATATTGTTTAATGGATACTTGCCTGGACATGTGTCCCATGCTGTTCTCTTTCTCATGAGAAGATAATAAATTTTGGCTTTGATAAAATCATTGATCTCTGTCTAGGGAATTGAGGAAAGCAAGAGTTTTTCATCTCCCAGTGACACTTCAAAGATGCAGTCTTTTACTCGTCTAGCAAGACATTCCTGTGTGTTTCCAGATGTAACTAGTGGATGGTTGTAGGTGAAGACCTGCTGAATGCTTAATGTTCAGAAAAACATGAACCAGCCTTTGGAAATCTCTGCCATATCTTCTCCAAAACAGTCAAGCCCAACCCCCGAGGTCTTAACCTGGGGCCCGTTCTTCGTACGTTGCTTAAAAGATCCAAGATCAAATGACATATCCAAGATGATTTCATCCGGCTAATCATGATCCGGCTAATTGGGTTCTTCGAACACACCTGTTGTTTATGATTAGTATGGCTGGATTGAGTTATCTGAGATAACTGCGCGTTCATGCGTCTGTTTAAAAGGGGAAATGTGTCGATAGTAGAAACATTGATCAGCAACGCTGCTATTGGCTGTTCAGCATGGCCAAAGAACGCCCACAGTTTTTCTCCCAAGCAGAACACGAGCTTTTAATGGAAGGTTATGCTGAATGAGTCATTAATTAAAACGACAGTGAACACCTCAAAGTCTGCTAAAGCTAGGAGAGAGGGCTGGCAAAAAGTAGCAGACAAATTACATGCATAAGTGCTGTCCATGGTAGATGTTTCTATCACTTTCTACAGTATGTATTTTTGCTTTTTAATAATTTCATATCATATTTACTTTGTTCTTTTATGTCAGAGCCTCCACGGGACCCACTAGAACATGGGGACAAGTAAAAGTGAAGTACAAGAATATTCTACAAAATGGTAGCCTTTAATTATTATACTGTATTTTAAAAAGCCACTTGTTATGGCAACAGATCCCATATCGCTGCCATTCCTTAGACACTGGAAGTAAAGGACGCGTGCAAACCGGGAATTTTAACTAAAAATTCTTTATCTATCAAAAATGAGGTTTTTCCTTTTCCAAGTCATACAAAGTTTACACGGTAAAACTGTATTGCTCCATGTCTAGATAATCCGTTCATAGTTTTTTCTAATACAATATACGGCTCGAAAGAAAGCAAGCCTTTCAAAGTAAAACTAAACTTCACAATAAAATGGCCTGAACAAATCTTCTTACTGAATATGATAAAAATAAAAAGCAAACCATCATACAAATAACTTAAATATTTTCTATTTATGGCTCTAACACCACTTTTTCCTCTTTTTAAAAGCCACTGTTAAATAATGTGTTTGTTTATAACAGCCACAAAGAAAAATCTCTCTACAATTACACTGTCGCGCTGCGCTAAAGGATCCTGTCTATCTTGCAATGCGCGATTAATTCGAAAAGCTCTGTGAATTATTCTTGCACCTTCTGCAACAGGTTGCGGTCGTAAAAATGGACAAGACATGGCTACGAGAGACTTCCCTATCTCCTCCGCTTATACAGCCGCGATCTAATCCTGTTTACATGAAATAAGCCAACCTGTGAGCAGGTTTAAGCTTGCGCACATGTTGCTATGACAGCAAGTCCAAGAAGACTTTTGAAGAACCAAACGATTCAAGATCATGCCGAATCGTCAACAATCAAATCCAGCTAACTGAGTTAGCGACGTACGAAGAACGGACCCCTGGCCTCATCTCACCACCACTACGAAACAGGAAATCCATAAACAAAAAGTCAGGGTCAAAAACAGACAAGATCGGCAACTCACACAAGGCTTGAAGATAATCTGGCAAAGACTGGCTGTGAGAGGCAGGTATATATAGGTAGGATCACAGGTGGTGAAAATGCAGGTGATTGAGAAAGAGAGACAGGTGTAGCTGTTTACACTAATTAGCAGAGTGGAGTAGAGCGGAAAGTGGCAAACAGTCAGTCAGGCCAAATAAAAAAACAAAAAAAAACAAAAATAAAACAGAAGATCCTGGCACAGAACATGACACTGATCCTTTTCATCTTACATAAATGCAGAATAGTTGTTACTAAAGGCCAATATTTTCATTAGAGGTTTTTTCACATTTAAATCTGTAGCTATACACGGACATCTGTGGTCAATTGTGAGTTTTTGTGGGGTTTTACAGTAGAAATCATTAATTATATAAACTACCTCTTATCTTCATATTCAGGACTTTTTTAACAAATATTAATTTCACAAATATAACTTTCAGATATTTTAACATCATCATAATTGACAACAACCTGAAAGACTTTTAATTTATCCACACGCTGACTAATGATGGACCCAGTAAAGGAAATACAACACAACTAATTGTGATCTAATGATTGATTTTTTTTTTTGTCCAGGAACAATAGATCTAATTTTGCATTGTTTGTTCTTCTTCCAGGCTTGCTTTAATTACGTTAAACTGTATTTTTTCGGACTACAGGGTGCACTTACAATCCTTAAATTTTCTCAAAAATTGCTGGAACGCCTTATAATCCGGTCCACCTTCTATATGATTACCGTTGTGCTTACTGACTGATTTTATGTGGCAAAATGCGTTCAAACATCTGTTAAAATGTGTAAGTACGACTTTGGTTAGCAACAAACCCACCTCCTCTCAATGGATATTCAGAACATTACGGTACACTGTAGCTCAATTCGCAGGCTGCGTCCTTCGAAGGACCCAGCCTACAAGCATTAGGAGGACCCAGCCATCGGAGGATGCTCTGGAGGATCCTCAGCCGTTGGTAAATGGGACGGTCTAGCCTTTGGAGCACTTCCTGGTTGCGACACGACGTCATCACGTCTACCCCAAGCCCGGGAAAAACAGCGCCAGATGGATAATGGATATGGAAATTTTTATTTTTTATTTTTTTATTTACTTGTTATTGGAGGAGGACAGTCGGCTTCGGCGGCAGCAAAACCGGCGACAAATTTTTCTCAGGCTGGGAGAGCACAGTGGAGAGGTAACATTTACCTGCTATTATTTTCACCCACAGGGGCCTGTTACTGATCATAATATACCAGTTATTAAACAAACGCTTGTCAGCAGATTGACGAATATGTTTAAATATAAAATGTTATATTTATTTGTAAGACTTGATATAAGTTTATGTTTGTAACTTTAGTAATTTGAATTGAATAGTTAAATGTGTACAAACCCTGTAAATAACTGACTTAAATCACTACTTTCACTATCACTAAAAAAGCGCACAAAGCACCTCGGGAAATCTTATGGCAGGCAAGGCCACTAAGGATGGTAGCGATGCATCCTCAGAATTCGGGGAAAAGGAGGACGTATTCGAAGGCTGCATTTTAAGCATCCTCAGAATTTTTGCCAAATGGGACAGCCTCCGCGCATCGTTGTGACGTCACCGGCCTTAAAATGCGTCCTACGAAGGAGGACGCAGCCTGCGAATTGAGACGCAGCTACATGTGTCACTACCTGATTGGCCCGTAACAGGACCCCCGAGCAGTCTACAAGACTGCCTGACCGTAATGTCTAAACTCCAAGTGCCTTCATGTAAGAAAGCCCGCGCCCGGAGTACATGCTAGGAACAATAAACCAAGTAAGTTAATTCAATATAAATGTTGCGTTTATTTTGGCCTTATGTTAGAAACAAGGTGTCGTCCAACTACTCTGTCCTCCCGACAGAGACGGATAGCTCTCCCTCTCAGGAGAGAGTGGTGTAAGGTGCCAAATTTGAGTTCTCCAATGAAAGCTGAGGACGTCTGATTTTGTTAAGCACAGAATCTCTGCCTGGGGGTTGGTTTGTTTAGTCTGAACTGCAATGGCAACGGGGCGGGGAAGGTGCGTTCGGCAAAGCTCTTCTATGTCGGGACAGCAGCTAGACCGGCTAAATACCTCTTGTTGCGCTAAACTTTTTCACTTTATCATGATACACTGAAATCGGGGACTTTACTGGGGACAGCTTTTGCTGAGGACAGGTCATCCAAAACGGGGACTGTCCCCGGAAATCCGGGACCACTGGTCACCCTACCGGAGGGATGGAGTAACACTACACACTGGGGAAGAATATGGAATGCGCCTTATGATGCAATGCGTCTTATATGTGGACAAAGACACACACAGACACGTAAATTCACAGCGCGCCTTATAATCTGGTGTGCCTTATGGTCTTAAAAATATGGTATTTGGCCTCTTTACTTCATCTTCACATAGTGTTGGTTCATTATGGCAAAGTGGCATCTTTAAATTTTAAATATAGAAACATCTGGCTTTCTTCTGATCAAAATATTGTTTCTTGATTATTCAGATTAACAGCATAGAATGTCTTGTGCACAGTAGTGCAGTACTTTGTAATAAAATGCATTTTGTTTGCAAGTTATCACTCTAGAAACTAAAATTTTAAAAAGTGGTTTCTCCTTCCTCAGGCCCTCCAAGGCAGTTTCTGGGAATGTGCATAATACATGTCAGTGTGCTATCAAAACAAGTCAGAAGGATCTAGTTTAAAGGCCTCCAATTTCTGTAGAGCTGCTATAAAGGTTTATCATCCACATTTTCTTATTGCAGCAGTATGGAGGTACATTTGACCTTGATATTTTGCTGTCTCTTCTAATCTTTGTCCCTCCTAATCCGTGTTCATGAGTTCTTGCTCTGTGTTATGGCAGTAACTCAGGCTACATGAAGTAAGAAAACTTTAAAAAAGTCTCCCACTATATAAACCATATTGTTCACTTAAAAATACTTCAGTATGGATATATTCCCAGTCCACACTGTTATACTTTTCTAACATTCTGAAAATGCTGCTAACATAATTTTAGGATTCATTTTATGTCTTTGTTTTGTTTTTGCTTGACGCCTGTACAGTGTCTTCAAATGTCTGAATATCCCTTGCCATTTTCCATTTTATATACACTGGAACCATGATCTTTAATATATTTTAATGGGATTTAGTTTGACAGACCCACACAATGTAGCACGCAGTCTGAAAAGTGTGGAGTGCAACTAAATTCAGATCCCCATGAATCTATGCTTTGTACTACCACTTTCCTGCTGCACGTTTTATTGGGGTATGCTTGTAGAGATTCGAAACCTGTTCCATTGTTCTTAGCAAAACCGTTCATACTCAGATTGGACAATTAGCATATGTGACAAGCAATTTTCAAGTATTGCCGTACATTCTCAATTGAGTTTAGGTCTGACTTCAACATCCGACCAAATATGGTTTGATCCAGACTATTCTGCTGCATCTCTGGCTGAGTCTTTTGGGCCATTATCTTTCTAGAAGCTGAACCTGCGCCATAGTATCAAGTCTTTTATAGCCTCTAGCAGGTTTTCTTCCAGGGTTGCCCTGTATTTAGTCCCATCAATTTTCCCATCAATTCTGTCCAGCTTTCCTCTTTATGCGGGAGAAAGGCCTCCCTATCTGATTATGCTGCCATCACCATTTGTCACTTTTGGTGAGTGTATTTAGGTTGTAATGTAATATTAGTTTTCATACAAATCTAACCCTGCTTGGAAGTTCTACACAACTTTATATCGGCTGTGTTTTAGGAAGGCTTTTTGTCCACTAAGGTTACGCTCTGGTGGTCTAAACTGGAGGTCTTGAAGCTATATTCCCATTTTTTGCTGAAATCTGATTTTTTTTAGGTGGCTGTTCATACTACTATTAAATGGGACTGCATCATACTGCTGTCTGAACGGTTCAAGACTGCACAGTGACCCGGATGCACAGATAACAGAAGGAGACGTCACACAGCAGCTCACTCTTTACAGAAGTAATGGTCAATGTCATTGTTTCTAGAAGTGTTCAATAAAGTTTTGCCAAAAAAAAAAACATGGATACTGGTCGGCATCTCTCATTGTTATTATTAAAAAGTTGTTGAGCAATGGGAGCTGACAAAATTAAGACCATATCATAGCAAGACGAAGTAAGGTAAGAAGAAAGCAGCACAGCTATTGGTCTTTTATGGAGCCCTAACTGCTACTGCTGTGTGTGGATGTGATGTAATGAGAGGCCGGAGAGTGACTGGAAAAACAGATGAAATATGACATGACCGTTCAGACAGTGACAAGTGGCACAAATGTTTTTGGGGTGAAAAGATTGGAATTGGGCCGTTCACACTGCCATGAAAAAGATAGATATGAGTCGCATATGGGAAAAAAGATCGGATTTGGGTTGCATTTCCCTGCAGTGTGAACGGAACCTTAGACTCTCAAACAAACCTCTGAAGCCTTCACAGAATTGTTTTATTTATACTGGGATAAAATTCTACACAGGTGGACTCTGTTTACAAATAACTTGAGCTCTGGGGCCAATTTGTAGCATGAGGCTTTATTTAGGGGTACCAGAAAAATGGTATGTATTTATAAATGCTATATCAGTCAGATTTATCTTTGGAAAATTGTTTGAAAGCCATGAGTCATTTTGTTTTTCCTGTATGTTCCAAGACTGTGGTAGGAAACTAGAGTTTTCAGGCCCTTGGTTTTAACTCCAAGATATTCTTGTTGTGAGCTCTAACCACTGCACCACTATGCTATTTATATTTTTTAGTCCCCTCCCCTAAAAACGATATGATAATGCAGTGCAAACTGGATCTATTAGATTTAGGCATGCCTTCTGGTGTATCCTGCTGGTGTTTTTTTATTTGACACATACCTGGGAATACTCTGCATACATGTGGTATACGGACAAAAAAGGCAAAGTTTTGGAGAGGCCCTCACAAAACTATCCTCACTAAGACTAAGAAAGTAGAGCACATCACCCCAGTTCTAAAGTCCTTACACTGGCTCCCTATATCTCAGAGAATAGACCTCAAAATACTTTTTTTAGTCTAGAAATCCCTGAATGGTTTAGCAACTAAATACATTATAGAATCATATCAGTGCATCAACCCCCCAGACCGCTCAGGTCTTCTGGCTCATGTCTACGCTGCATCCCCATAACCACAACCAAAGATGGAGAAGCAGCATTTAGTTTTTATGCACCACTTATCTGGAACAAACTCCCAGAAGTGCTTAGAGTTGCCTTTGAATGTTAATGTTCAATTCAAACTGGGTGTGGATCATGACTGAAAGAACGGGATGCTGTATGCAAGCAGCCAAAACATGCTTCCTCTGAAGGGTGGCCGAGCACAGCCTAAGAGATAGGGTGAGGAGCTATGTTATCTAGGGAGAGCTCAACCAGGGCGACTGCTTCTCCACATTGAATGGAATCAGTTGAGGTGGTTCGGACATCTGATCAGAATGCTCCCTGCATGGGTGCTTCCTTTAGCAGGTTTTCAGAGCATGTCCCACTGGGAGGAGATCCTGGGGAGGATGAAAACTTGCTGGAGGGACTCAGGGAGGGATCAGTGAGTTCAATTTGTCCTCTGTAGTCGGAATTTCCTACCACCAAATCGGAAGTTTTAACTAGAACGGCCCCTGAAGTAGGAATTACAAGTTGAAAAGTCTGCAGCAGGATCATACCTGACTTCTGCATTCCTGATGGCTGCTACTCGTAGCAACACTGAGTAAAACTTTGTTCTTTGACTGCAGTTCTATATTATTTATGTAAAATGTAGTCAGTTGTACATGTACTACTTCATCATAAGACGGGATGTTTCAGCGCTCTTTATATGCCCAAAACACCACGTGGAACAGTGTTGTTGTCATTGTTATTGTTTTAATAACAGTGGCCATAGCGGCTAAACGAGCAATGAAGAATCACCACCTACTGTTGTTTAATGTTTTATGTTCAGCTGAAAAAGTTAAGCACATCTTAAAAATAGATAATGATTTTGTAATAAAAAGGGACTGTAAAATGCATTTTGACATACAGGTTGGTTGTATTTGTACATTTAACAATGGCTTTTGTGAAATTGCTTTGTTCCTACTATCTGGTAAAAGGGAAAGGAATGCAAAAAGCTGGCGATTATGTAATCTGTCCGTCCGTCCGTCCGTCTTCTTCCGCTTATCCGGGGTCGGGTCGCGGGGGTAGCAGCTTCAGTAGGGAGGCCCAGACGTCCCTCTCCCCAGCCACTTGGGCCAGCTCCTCAGAAGGAATCCCAAGGCGTTCCCAGGCCAGCCGGGAGAAATAGTCCCTCCAGCGTGTCCTGGGTTTCCCTCTGGGTCTCCTCCCGGTGGGACGTGCCCGGAACACCTCTCCAGGGATGCGTCCAGGAGGGATCCTGACCAGATGCCCGAGCCACCTCAACTGGCTCCTCTCGACGTGGAGGAGCAGCGGCTCTACTCTGAGTCCTCCCCGGATGACTGAGCTCCTCACCCTATCTCTAAGGGAGAGCCCAGACACACTACGGAGAAAACTCATTTCAGCCGCTATGTAATCTGTGATTTGTTAATTTGAGTTCCAAGGCAAATGGAATAACCTGTTTGGCCTGGAAACACCTTGGGATCCCCTCTGAAGGAGTTGGAGGGACTAGGGACAGAGATGTCTGGGTTTCCCTCCTGGACCTGTTGGACCCCATCTCAGATAAGCAGAAGACAATGCATGGGTGAATTACATTTATGTGACCACATCACTTAAAGAAAGTTCAAGATTATTCTCAAAAAAAATTTGTTGCCCTTTTTTGTTGCCATTTAGCAAAAGTAATTAGGTGATTAAAACAGGAAAAGTGTAGTCTGCTTAATAATGTTATGTGTATTTTTCACATAGAGTATGAACACGTATGTTAACGGATATTGAGAAGTTGATCTTTCAAACATAGTGTGGCAAAAGTAATTCCATTGACTACAGTATTAATCTCTGCTGGCCTTCATGACAAGTCCTTGTAAAATTTTAATCACACCTCCCTGGGCAGATGTGTCAGTGTTAAGTTATACCTTTAATTATTGCAGTCTCTTTGACTTCCCAAATGTTTAACCTACTTAAGGAGTCACTTCTTATCTGAGTCTAGAATATATCAACTGTGTAAATGACTAATGTGAGCTTATGTGCGGAGAGCAGTTGAGCTTGATTTTACATGAACCGGCACTGTTTTGGTTATTGGGGTCCAGCAAAGCAAAAACAGAAGCTGAAAACATTGCTATGGGCAAAGTAATGTTGATTCAGGGAGCCATCTGAAACATTAATGTAGAAAATATTGCTTAATGCAGCTTTAATGATGCTGACTGCCACAATAACAGACTCCATTTTTCACTTATGTCCAGAAAAGAACAAGCTGTTGAACCATCATGTTAAAGTGTTTCTTCCTCGTTTACCTTCTGTTTGTTATTAATATTGTTCCCTTATTTTCTCTTTAATGCAACAACCCCTGAGAAAGGTTTCCTTCTCCTGCCTGACATATAGCATTTTCCTCCGCAACCTTATCAATTAAAAAACAGGAAATAATGTACACCACCTGCAGTTATTTACCATTTTGTAATTCTGCGCCATTTATCAATACAAGCCTCTTGCAGCTTGTATTTACATAAACCTGTGACTGCATTGCTTTATCATTTAATTGGTCTCCTGTGAGGGAGACACCTTAACATGCAAAAAAATACTGAAACTGTGAAGTAAAAGTGAGTACACGGGCAGAGAAGATATTGAATTCACAAGTGGCTGGCAAACTGCGGTACTCCGGTTCCAAGAGCTTTCAAATCTCTTCAGGCCTGCTATATTCCAGACAGACAACGCCATAGCCTACAGGTAATGGACTTCAGAAAACAGCAGTTACAGAAGAAAATGCTCACAGAATAGTTTTTAAGCAACTCTATATAATATCGCAAGAAAAACAAGATGAGCAAACTGTGCTGCAAAAATACAATTTCTACCATTTGAAACCTAGCAAGGAGATTAACAAGAGGAAGTGCACAAGTAACCAAAGTTTTCTACAACTGTACTTAGCCAGTATTGATTTTATGTTTTCCTATTTTAGTTGCTATCAGAATAATATATTTTCTGTTTTAGGTAAAATAAATCTGATCTTGTAATATAAGATTTAAACTTTTCATGTACTGTTGTATTTTTACACAAAGTTGTCATGCAGTTAGATTCTCATACTGGCCCATGCCCAGCCCAAACAGGTCATACTTTTGCTTTGAAAAACATAATGTAATCATTTTTACAATTCTCAACTTAGCCATTAAAAGTGTTTGGAGAAACAGTATATCTTTTTCTATGGATATCACAGGGCAGCAATTTTAGATCATATTTATGGTAACCTTTGACCTGTTCTCCCAGAAATGACAGTGACTGTATCTTTGAGGTTAGATGACTTTGTTGTTTACTCTCGAAGGAGAGCTCCATTCATCATACTGAGAGTAGGAGGTAAAGGAGGGGGGGGGGGGGGTACGATATGGTCTGCTGCACTGCAGGGTGGCATGGAACGTGTGTACACTATCAATGTAATATTTATTGATAATTAATTAATCAAAATCATTAAGCAATTCATTTATAGCAAAAACAGAGATCCATGTGACCGCTAAAGCTGTGATAATACATACTCAGCACAACTGAGATATTTTTGTAATGTCAATAAAACTGTACTTGGAATAGTTTGAGGTTTGCTGTTTATCATAACCTGTAGAGCACCTGAACTAAAATTCCTTTGATGTTAGGGGGATCTGTTTGTCACATGGCAGTCAAAAACTTTGATGTTTTTGATCTGGATTTTATATGATAGACCAGTATGAAGTAGTGCGTAATTGCAAACAGGATATAATTTTTGAAACTGTTGTACAAATCCTGAAAAGTTTGGTGTCTAAATTAAATCCAGTGCTGCCCTTTCTTACCAGAAGTCACCTTACCTTACAACAGAGTCCACCAATGTGCATTGTAACTTTATAAATACAACTGTTCTGTAAATAAGCTCTGGGGTCAGTTAGAGAGCACCAGGGAACACCACAGACAGGTAAAGGATACGGTTTTTGAGAGGATTAAAGCAACAGTATTTCAAGTTTACAAACATCCCAGGGAGCACCTAATGTGTGGTGAAAAACTATCGCTACACATCACAGTGAACTTGCCATCTCTAGGGTTAAACATGGTGGTGGCAGCATCAGGCTGTGACAGTGCTTTTTTTTGGTAGGAGTAAGGCAGCTGGTCAGAGTTGAACTCTTAAAATGGTTGAGAAAGGGAACATGAAGTTAATGGCAGCAATAGGTTAGACATTTCAGGTCCAGGAGGGTGTCACTGTCAAACAGAAAAGCAAGGCCAGGTGTAACTTAAGTGAAAAAAAACCTGAAAGATAACATAAAGTTAAAAGTAAAAGTATGTGCTGATAATAAATCAATAGAAAGTAGAAGGAGAAAGCAGCAGAGTGGGAAAATTGTCTTTATGTCCTCTAGCAGACTAAGCCTATAGCAGCATAATTACAGAGACAGCTCAGGCTAAGCTAAACCTAACCTTACTCTGACTATACATTTTATCAAAAAGGAAAGTTTTAAGGACAATAGGATACTAGGTTTGCGACAAAGTGGGACACTTAACCAACACTATGATGACATCATACATTTTGATTTAACACAGATGTAAATTACAATAATCAGTCTCTGCTTTGCCTGTCAGTACACAACAATCAATTATCATAACTCATAAGTTCATAAATGGCATTATCTAACTTTTTTTAAGTGTAATGCAGCTGTTAAATTTTTGCCCTATGAATAGGGACCTGTCCAGGACATACCCAGCGTCCCCACCTTTCCCCCATTAACCCCCCTCCAAAGATTAACACTTTTTAAAGCTTATTAGAAAACTTTTGTGTAAAGTTAATCAAGGCTGCTGTACCTTGTCTGTCTGGCAGGTTTTGGTATGGAGTAAAAAGGAGTCCATAGATCAAAAGGAGGCTTTTTCAGCTGTTTCATGTGCAACTGGCTTCTACAGTGTTGCTTCACATCGTGCTTCCCTCCCTCTGAAACTGAAAAATAACTTTGGCAAACTTCATAAAAAGCTCTCTGAGAATCACCTTTGTCTAGTCTCATCCAGTTAGAAACCATTCTCCTGTCTATGTTGTAGCTGCAGACACAGCTCTTATTGACTAGCACTGCAGCTCTGCGTTCTTTCAGAAAAGTGCATGACAAATAATTTTACGGGACATTGTTTCAGCTTGTGGGACAGCGGAACAGCAGTGAAAAATGTTGGGAAGTCCCACACAAATCGGGACATCTGGTCACCCTAGTCTACAGAGGAAAAATAGAAGTTGATTCCACAGGAGAGGAGCCTGATAACTAAAAGATCTGCCTCCTGTTTTACTTTTAAAACCTTTAGGCTCCACCAGTAGACCTGCAGTCTGAGAGTGAAGTGCTCTGTTAGAAACATCTAAAAATAAACGATATCTGATGTATGATGGAGCTTTATTATTAAGAGCATGATATGTGAGAAGAATAATTTTAAATTGTTTTATGAATTGAATAGGGACCCAATGAAGAGAAGCCAAAATAGGAGAAATGTCATCTCTCTGAACTTTGAGCTGACAAACTAGGAAGGTGAAAACACAAACGAGAATCTTGACTCCAGACCTTACTTTATTTGTCCCCCGAAGGGCTATTTGTTTGCAACGAGTTGCAGTAGCAACCATCACACAACCATACAGTTATACAGACAACTTACACCACATGAAGGTAAGAGGCACCTTTATAAAGTTAAATAAAAGATCAATGTGAAACATACCTTGAAAATAATGCTAAACTAGAGCTAAAACTGATATTGATTTGCAGCAGTTTGATGGCGATCTTAAAGGTGCATAGCCACATTATTTAACTTTTTTTAAATGTATATTTGAGCAGCTCACTCTGGTTGCACACAAAGTTTTTATGAAAGATTATCACGCCCTGCTGGCGTATTTGTTGTTATTTTGGTGTTTTATGCTTTGTTGTTGCTCAATTTTTTAGTAAATAGAGCCTTTCATGTTTATTTACGATTTTAAAGGAAGTACATACTGCGCATGCAGAGCAGGGATTAAAACAAGGAAGCGGCTAACAGCTATGAGCATCTCCCAGCGAAACAATGAAGAAAGGTACAAGATCCAGTGAAGAAAAGCACAAAAATATAATTCCATCAGGGAAAACGCTGGAATAGCGCTGGGAATACAGTATGAACATTGGTGTTCACTGAAGCAGACGCTATACCTGCCGAGGCTCAGATGTGACTGCAGAGTTGACTGACGTGAGTAAATGTTCTGAAATGAGGCTCTTAAAGTTTTGGTAGATTGGTTTATTTAATTAATCACGGTTGGTCTTTTATCACGCCAAGCTGCCGCTTTACTGCGAGGCATTGCAGGAGGTCAGGCTCGGTATTATTTACAAGTGATTTAGAAATTAAGCAAACCAGCATTATGATCGTTCTGCGATACTGCTGCTAGATGTCGCCATGCCTGTTTATATTTGATCATCGCGCCCGAGAGCAAATTATCTTTCGGCTAAAAAAGGACCATCAAAACACTATGAAGATGGAGGCTTGGTGTATGTAACCTTATTTTATCATGATCAAACGGTTTATGGTCTTTTTTTTAATAAGCATGTTACATGGCAATACACCTTTAAGTCAGGGTATTCATATCTACACTGTGTTTAAAACGCAAATGACTGCTGGGATAAAGAGTTCTTCTGTTCGTTTTACATCTTTGTAGGGCATATTTCCTACCTGAAAGGAGGGGCTTAAACTGTGTGTAGGGGATGGGTGGGGTTCACCGAGACTTTTTTGGCTTTGGTTACTGATCTGGACTTGAATATGTACATTATGTCATTCAAATGTATCCCGAGGAAAACATTTGAATGACATTTGAATTGATAATGCTCTGCAAGCAGTCCTGGGTTTTTACATTCAGCAAACCAAGCCAGCAAAGAAAAGAAAAGGAGAAGACAGATTCAATAAAGCAACTGTAAAATAAAACTCCAGGTCAGTTTCCCTTTTTCCAATTTGTTCCCCCATTTCCTAACCATGGTTGCCATTTTGTTTCTTCTTACTCCCATTTCATACAAAAATAATTTCTAAGTACAGTACGTATGTAGTTATAGCCATTGAGCGTCTTTTTATTTCTGTTTGTAGTTAAGTATTTGACGAAGTCAGTACAAACACTGCAAATGGCTCCCTTTCCTACAATAAATTTAGGTAGAAACCCCCCAAAGCTGCAGGCATTTAAAAAAATATATCTATCTGGTTAAAATCACAGATGTCTATTTCTTACCTCTGTTTTCCCAATACTGTTTTAAAAGTAATATGTTTCTCTTCCTCTTGGTAACACCCACCTTAGACCACACACTTGGCCCCAACAATTTTTATTGCTAGTCTCCATTCTTTTCTTCTCTTCTTCCTCCTCTTCTTCTCCCTACAAGAGCATGAGATTGGCTATCAGTATTAGAGTACAAGACGTAGGAAAGAGGCTTTAAAAATGAGTCCTCCAATGGGAAATACCCACAGCTGTATTAAGATCTCTTCGTCTCACTGTCTTTTAAACCGCTCTTATTCTCCAGCTAATTGTTTTGAAGACGGCCTGTACATCCCTGGCGAGATCAGGGACTGCTCATTGAATAAGCCTGCAGTTACAAAAATATCTCTTTTATCAATCTTTGAGAGAGAAATATGTCTTTCCACCCCCCCCATCCCTCCTTCCCTGCCTCCTTCAATCTGTTACAGTCCTTCTGTACTTTTTTTCTCAATTTTCTGCCTCATCAAAGCTTTGCTGCTTAATTCATTTTGCTAAGCAACAGGAAAAAAAGGACAATGTGACAAAGATTGTGAGGATTCACATCGTGTCACAAGGCTTAATCCACAGAGCCACAGGGATTTCTCCTTCACCACAGCATCAAGATATGCTTACAGAGAGCGTGGTACTTAGAGAGGTGGAGACCCGACATGGCGGATACTTTTCCGTTCTTTCAGGCTGTTTGTCATTTGAACCTAAATTGTCGAAAAGAAGCACAGCTTGTGAGGCGACCGCTCGAAGAAGTATTCATTGTGGAAAAGCCTGAGCACACTGCAAGCAATTTACTGAAACGTGCCATTTTTAGCTGCTAATCTCAGGCTCGTATGTCACACTGCAGGAAGCAGATTTACAGTGTCACCACCACAGCACACTTTTATAGAGGTTTTAACAACCTTGTTTTTATGCTATACTTTCTGCTTCTAGCTTTGTCTAATATGTACATTTCATTTGTTTTTTGGTGAAGTAAAAATTAGAGCAGATTTTCAACAATGCTCCCAGAGAAAAAGTGACAGCCTCATCTGTGGATGTACATCCATGTGCAGAATCTGGTTCTCAAGAACACAGCTTTTAGTTCCTCTACGTTTGTGTTGTTTTCTTCCAAAAAATGTTAACCAGAAAAATGGCTAAACACAAATTTGGTTAAAAGAAAATCAGTGATTTTCAGACCTGACATCTGCTTGAAACAATGATGTATTGTAAACTAATGAGGGGCAATTTTGGCACGTCTAGAGGCAATATTGTAGTTGGAATGACAGATACATGAGAGGCAAATATCAACTCAATTAACCACTAAATGGCACGTTGCTGAGATGGCAGCCAGGAGGATGTAGGAAATGTGTGCTTTAGTGAGAGGAAGTCCAGCTTTTGTCAAAAATGTGTCTCTCTTAAGAAGAGCTCTTTGATCCAAATGGCTGTTCGTTTCATATCGGATAAGCAAGTATAGATGATAGATGGATGGATGGATGGATGGATAAATGTTAAGTTAATATGGTTTACCAATTTTAACAACCATTAAATGAAAAATGGGACACTGAACTATGGGAGCCTGCTTGGGTTTGTTACTACCCCTGCTTTGATAGACAATTTAATTTTACAAACTTTCGGCTTCTTACACTTTAATATCGTTGATATATAGCCAGATTCTGCTTCTGTTTCAGTTTGCACTAATTTCTTTACTTTTTCCTGACAAGCTTGCATTTGAAAACAGCTTGCCTCCTTTCTGTTGCTCTGTGTAGCTGACCTGCGCCAGTAGACCAGCTGTCTTCAAAGCGACTGCCCATTACCTTCTTTCACATTTTGGTATCAGTCTAGTATATCTTTGAATCAGATTAGATGTATAGTGGGCCTTTCAAAGTAAACCTCTGCCACTGCCGGCCTGGATTCACAATAGAGCAGAGAAGGACAGGTTCTTCCTGACGAGAGTTGGCTCTTCTCCTTCACAAAGAGTTCATTTTTAAAGTCATGGAAGAATTGAGGATCCAGGGATGGCTAGGTTTGGTGAATGTAGGGTGAGTGGGGGTGGGGGGCTACTTAGGTGATGTAGGTAAGGGTGACAAGGAAGGTAAATTGATTGTACAGAGAAGACCAGAAGAGAGCTCTTTTTGAGGTTATAAAGTCAGTGGTGAATCGAACCAGTAAATAACCTTAGGATTGAGAGAATGTTCTGGTAGAGGCCTGGGGGAAACCCCAGGTTAGAGATTCTAGAGCACAGGGAGACAGAGCATTAGTTAATAAAATTCACAGGGAACTCAAAAAACAATAGCTTGTTTGACATCAGCCATAGAGGAGCAATCTGGCAAAGGCTGACAGTCCTGCCATGCAGCTTGAGGTATGAAGACAAACACAAGATCCTGCACAAATTCTATAGAAAGTCCGGTCTGTATAATGCAGAAATTTGTTTTCTCATGTGCAAATCAACTGCAACACTTCAATGCATGCATGAAAAAGCTTTGTTTAGCAAGTCAACCATTTGTGTTGAGTGTTAGCTATTTTTTTTTCAGTCAAGCCTGAAGAAATCCTGGATGCTGCGACATGTACATTTTGTGCAGAAAAAAAATAACATATTTTATTTTTAATGAGAAATTTACCTTATCTCCTACAATCTTCATCCTGACTCTTAAACATACTCCCAATGCTGTAGGCATAAAGGTGGTTTGTAGGATTTATAGCACAATCAAAAGCTTAAATATTGTCTCACTATTCCTGATATAAAATTCCAATGAGTATATTTGAGCCCAAGGACAGGAAGCTAATTTATTTCAGCTTAACTTTTAAATTAGAGTTGGAGACCTTGCTTGTGAAACTTCTTAAAACAGCCAACAACCTTGAGTGGTCAACATAGATAATTAGAGTCAAACAAAGGTGAAATGTGCTTACATTTGTTAAAGGAGATGGTTGCATGGAAAATATGAAAGCAGAAATGAAGTAAATTGTTGCTTTCTGTGCATGAATCAATGCCAGCGCTGAGCCAACAACCTTGACAAGTTTGTGTATTTATAAGTCAAAGTCAGTGCCTGGAATGTGACTCTAAGCCAAGGAGACTTTGGAGTAAAGCGTTGCCATCCGTTCATGTGTAAGTCAAATTAAGCCAAGTTAGTTTGACTGATATGGATATTACTGGGCTGGATATTAGCATACAACCGGGATTTTTCCATATTCATGCTGATTATTTTGGTCTCTCACACACAAAGCAAGATAAAATACTGCCTGCTGAACAGTTAGGCACCAATCATCAGCTTTGATGTGAAGTCTGGCATACAGAGAGGGTGAGAGGAGTGAGAATGGAAAGAAGGAGGCCTAGTATTTGTTGAAAAAGAGGAGCAGAACAAAAAAATGCTGATGAGGTGAACAAGAGAGAAACTCAGAGGAAAGAGGGGGAGTTCTGGTCAGGATTTTATGCCTTTTTGTGTGCAGGGACATCATCCAAGAGGTATCCACAGAGGACTAGAGGAGTTTCCTGTTCTTTGTCTCTTAATCACGGTCGCTTAGGCTGTGGGAACCAGCCTCATTTGGCCAAGGCCACTGCTAATTAAATGCCATGTTGCTGCAAATCCTAATTGAGTCAACACCTCTGCATGGCATCATTACGCTCTGTTTCTGCTTCACAAACAGAAACCTTTTAACCATGTCTTAACATGCAAAATAATAATCGTATTGCACATAAACAATGCTTGTTGTATACTTATAGGTTAACAGAGGGCAATAATTTTCCCAATATTGTACTTGTGACTTTCAAGAAATTTTTTTTTTTTTTATGTCAGTTTGGTTTCGTGCTTTCTTTTACTTTCATGACATTGCCACATTAGGATGCTATCCTGTTTCTAAGTCCAATTTATCCGGCTGAAGTTTGGTATAATTTCTAACTTGGCTTTTATTGCTGCTAATGCTTGGAGATGCTGCTGTTTTTAGGATAGTTCCTTTAATTTTCACAGACATTTTTAGCTAATCTGTAATTTTTACTGCCTATGTTTCAGAACTGCAAATGTCATAATAGTCCAAATTATGTAATTGTAACACCTTTGAGAAAGGTGACTGTATGTTACAACATTCCTAACCAGGACTGTTTATTGGACACAATTTATTCCCAAACCTTTGGTCTTAAAATAAAGCTATATGAGGTTATACTCCACCAAGAAGGCTTTCCATAAGCTGCCAAGAATTTACTTCTTTACAGCTTCAGGTCACTGAGGTTGGTGTAGTTTTCTTCAAAATTCATTCAGACAGGTATTTACCATGCTGGAAATCTAGCCAAATAACTCACAAATTCCATTAAATTCAATTAAATTTTATGTATACAGAGCCAATTCACAACACAAGTCATCTCAAGGCACTTTACAAGTCAAATTCAACCAAATCATACAGACAGATCGGTTCACAGTTTACTGTGCATTCCAAATTCATAGGTCTACAAATAGCTCTAAATATTGGATTTGGTTACCTAAAAAAACAACAACAACAAAGAAGCATGTGTTACACATAAGAATAATGTGAGTGCAATGACTATACCACACTCAACTTTTTTTTATTAAATAAAGGAATTATTTGCATAGTATTTTGTTTTCCCAGCTTGCCATAATGAGCATGGGGTAAAAATTATATATATATATATATATATATATATATATATATATATATATATATATATATATATATATATATATATATATATATATGTGTGTATGTATGTATGTATGCGTGTGTGTGTGTGTGTGTGTGTGTGTGTGTGTGTGTGTGTGTGTGTGTGTGGTTTTATCTTAACTGTATGGAAAAACAAATTGTTCATTATCTTTTACTTCTTGGACAAGATCTGGCGGAAAAACTCATTTTGAAACAAGAACAAAGATCAAGCTTTACAAAGTGGATAGATTAATGAAGGAGAAGGACTACCTCTAATTTCTTCAGCTTCCCCTTAGTAGCTAAACAGTTTGGACAAATGTTTGTTGTTCCAACAGGACAATGATCCCAAACACAAATTAAAACCAATGAAGCATGCAGGCTATCATTAAGCTGCTAGGATATCACTTTCCAAGATCCAACCTCAACTCAGTAGAAAATGTGTAGACTGTGCTTAAAAAGCTTTGTCAGTTTTAAGAAACGAACCGATTTAAACGATTTTTACAAACTTTGCACAGAAAAATGGACAGACATATGGCCAGAATTAGGGCAAATCTTGTCAATAGCTACAAAAAAAACATGTGGTTCATTTTTATATATTTAAAGCAATTTTGATTACATAGCCAGATTGTAATGAGCAAAATTGTGCCAAAGCAGTGCTTAGAACCATATGACTCAGACACTGGACGGCAGAGATCGTTTTACAGGCCTGCAGCTCCCACAGAGAATGATTTTTTAACATTAATTTTCTGAATACATAATGTATTGACTACTTTCAGGATGGAGGGACGATTTTACCCAGTATAACAAAAAGTGTTTCTGAACAGGATTACCAACTATAGCTTTAAATCTAAAGGAGGCACTTCAAATCCCACCCCCTCCAGGTCGCAGAGTGTTCCACTCTAATCCGCCATTTTTGTAGTATGCTGGGGGACGGTTTAACAAACAACCGAACATTTTGACTTATCCACTTGCAACTTCAGCCTCCTTCAGCTTGGACTACAAAATCGTTCAGAGAAATAAAATGGCAGATTCTTGAAATTGGTAAGCCAAAAGTCCAAGATCTTGTCTAGCATCTCCACAGCAAATACTGTGACCTAACTGAGAACAGAGAAAACTGAACAGTTTGAAAAATATGAATATATAGATATATATAGCTATCTATACAGTACCTAGAGACTACATTCCTGCATTCCTAGAGACCCTAAGTACACAACAAGATGTATTTATGGACTAAAAAGTTTAGTTTTCATGATATGTCCTATTTAAAATTGTGTTAAAAGAATATAGTTTCAGATTTAAATGTGAGTGTTGTAATTATTTATTTCTCAAAAACACTGAAACACAATTGTAAACATTGTGTTTTTGTCCCTGCTTTAATTTTTTATGTTTCAGCAATTTGTTGTTTTTCTCACATTGCATCTGTTTTGGTCCATCACCTCTGTCTCCTTCTGAAGAACACACTGATCCTCCTCCTGCTCACATGGAAACTCCCTCCTCCTCTCCTTGCTCAGCTGCTCTGATGAAGACATTGTTGTCAGTCTTCATCTTGGAAGTCAGCCTTGAGCTCTGACATTGTGAATCAGTTGTGGTAATTCACATCCTAATTTTAGTCTGTTGCTACATCTAACCATCTACATTTCTATGTTTTTGGCTTTTTTTCTATGTTGTAGCCATTTTCTCTCAATTTACATTACTTTTGCAGTAAAGTGGTTTATTTATAGGGCCAATTAAATCCAGGGGAGACACAGTGGGTTTCAGTGGAAAACATCTAAAAGCAGAATAATTTTACATTTCTTTATCTCACAGAAGATGGAAAAGTAAGAAAAGAAATCTAAATTTAAAATGAATTTAAAAATGCAGCGTAAAGGGCAGCTACAAAACAAAGACTATCTGAATAAAGGAGGCTGAATATTTTCTTAATTTTGTCAACGGCTCCTATCCCTGGAGGGAAGCTCGCAACATCTGCTGCAGGAGGGGATTGAAGAGGAAAATTTAGATTACCAGAAAGAGGGGAATGTAGAAAATACTTACTAAAAAAATTAAACCACCTCTACAAAGGGAAAAGCTTATTTTAACTTCACAGACTTTCATGCCGAAAGAGCACAAATATGGCATTAGTCAGGTGGAGAAAGACTTTCAAGAAGAAGGATCTCTTGACTGAAATATCATCTGTGGCTTTTGAAGCAAAAACAGCTGTTTATACTAAGATTCTGGTAACATCTCAAACAATTTTGGCCACTTAAGTAAACCAAATAACAAATACAATTTTGAAATTTTAATAAATCATTAGTGTACTCTGCTGTTTCACAAGATTTAGAATCAGCATGGATGTCTAATTGGTGAAACCCTAACGTTACAAGTGTAAACTGCAGACAGTTTGGAAGCAACGTTAAGTTTATGTTCAAAATAGTTTTCTTAAAGACTATTAGGAGCTCTATAGATTATGAGATACAATAGAAATTACCTTTGCTGTCCCTTAGAGGGGAGCTCATATAACTTCGGTTCTAGCCGTTCTTCACTGGCTACCATTTAATTTCAGGTGCCAGTTTAAACTTCCTATTGTAACTTTTAGGGCCCTGCATGGTAAGGCCCCCCAGTATATTTCTGATACGCTTAAGCCTCAGACTTCTCCCAGAGCTCTGAGGTCTGCTGACCAGAATCTTTTGTTAGCCCCAAGTACTAGGTTTAATACCAGTGGGGATCGCTCCTTTCAAGCTGTTGCACTCGACTGTGGAATTATCTCCCATTCTTTTTACATCATGTGGATTCTGTTGACATTTTAAAACACAGCTAAAAACGTATTTGTATAGACAGGCTTTTAATTTAATTTGATGTCATGTTTTTATGCGCTTTTACTTTAGTCTTGTGAAGCACTTTGTGATTTTATCTATGAAAGGTGCTATACAAATACAATTTTACTTACTTACTAAATGGAAGCCTGTATTTACTGCTTGGTTTGGTTTTGTTTTCAGTGATATCCACCGATTTCTTTTAATTTCCCCTTAGCTGTTAATGCACCATTGCTGAAAAAATGTTAGCAAAAGAAAGAGAAGGACTTTGCGTTAGGGTTGAGAAGAATCCAAAGAGTGACAAGTTGAGGGCAAAAGTAAAAGTAAAAAAAAAAAACTAAACAAATCACATCCAGTAGAGTTGTTAAAGACAGATGAGATTTCTTTAAAGAAAAAAATAATAATCAATACAAAAGTATTAAGTCCATCTTTATGTAATAATCATGTTGATATAGCAATAAAACCATAATTGCTTTATTATACAAGTTTGATCTGTCATAACATACTTTTGGCATGAGATGTTTTTGTCGCATGGACCAACTTGCATCGCCAAGATTAAACATTCTTGTAAAGGGACATTTTCATATGCTAGAAAATCCTTGAAGAGTGAATTCACTGTGGCAGTTCAGTTCAAAAAGCGAAACTCAGTTTTTTTATTGATTCACATAGAGTGACAAACTGAATTTCAACAGTTTATTACTGGTCATTTTTATGATTATGGTATAGTACTAAGAAAAACCCAAAATGTAGTTTCTTAGTAAAGTAGATTTTTATCTAAACAAAACAACATCTTGCAACTTTTAAACACATCCCTTCTCCAACACACCTTAATCAAATGGTTAAATTCCCTCTTCAGCATTCAGTCAGGTAGCCTTGCACAGGCCCCAAAATGAGCCATTGATTTGATTCAGGTGTGTTTGAGAAGGGATGTATCTAAAAGTTGCAGGATAGTAGCGCTTTAGTTCTGGAGTTGGACACCCTGCTCAACAAGATAACCAACAACAAGTGAATGTCAATGAAGCAGGCTGTTCACACGCTGCTGTATACAGGAATATTGATGGAAAGTTAAGTTAAAGATCAGGGGTCAACAAACAACAGGGATAAACCAAGTGTCAGGATCCCCAAGGGTGGGCTTTCTTATGGTAGCTCCCTGGGGATCCTGCAGTCTGTTTATGTTACTCTGTTTATTGTTCCTTCCTAGATCCTCGTGTTTGTCACCTGCTTAGCTCTCTGTTATTAGTTAGGTTTAATATGCGTTTAGTTATTAGATTCTTGTATCTGTTTGATCTGGTTTCTGTAGATCTGTTATATCTGTTCTTTCTTAGTTTAGTTAGATTCTCCCCCGTGTATGAGGCCTATTTCACAAAAGCCAAATTTGAAAGTGTTGGAAAAGCACTAAACATTTTGCGTCGATTATGCGATTTCAATGATGTTTTATAATATTTTGATGCCCGATTTTATTGCATTATTGCATATTGCAGCATTTTTTCATAATGCGGGAGAGACTATTAATAATAAGTTCCAAAGGTGGTATTTTTAAAGTATTTGGGCCAAGACAACCCTTAAAAACCATTAAAGAACAATAAAAATGAATACAATTTTGAAGAAAAAAATCTCTGAAATATAAGTTTGACTTTTTGAACTGAATTACTGACATAAAATAACTTGATGACACTTAAGTTACTGTGATATACTTTCAAAACCATATAGAAATATTTTATTCAGAACAGTTTTCTTTCATTTTTAAAGTGCTGTACTTATTTATTAAAGAGTTTAATGAGATAAATTGTCAAGATTCTCCTGTGTTCTAGCAATAGTTGAGATTTTCATGTGATTTGGGTATTCCCTCGACCTTCAGTATCCCAAACAGCAAATACTGATTGCAAGTACATCCTCCTGACTTCAGCTATGCTGAGTTTTCCTTTCCAACCTAAAAAATCCAGGTTTAAAGCAGTTCCAAAAGTTTGCATTGTCTATTTTCTTTAATTAGTGAACATGACAACAGCGCATAAATCATCATCAGGTCCCTGGGATAAACTGGCGGCAATTAACAAAATGACTACAGATTATATGTTAAAACAGGATGTGTTGATTAAACTCTTTCTCTGAACTTATCCCCTCATTTATTTTAAGTGGTTTTACATTTTAACAAGGAAATAAAACACACTGGATAGGGGCTGCTAAGAAAACATTGAATTTAAGTTGCATATCTTTGTTTTGGCTCGAAGGTACAGTTCAGCTGCCCCTTTGTTATTTTGAAAATATACTGTTTTAAATAAGTTGTAAAGATTCAGCCTTCAATTAGCCCGGTTACAGATGCATGCTTTCCAAATCAGTTTAGTGCTTGTGATATGATAAACAGACTTGTCAAACATAATCAAATCCGCTATGAAAGGATGAGTGATCCTTAGAGAAAGTGACAGAGCGTGATTTCTAATCTGGACAACATTGTTAGGGCCAGTTCCAATTAGCAAATGTATAACTCCAGTGATATTCTACGAACAATGATTTGTATGTAGAAAATATTTTTTTCACTTGTCAGTATGACATTAATTAAGTTAAACCTGAACATTATCAGGTCTACATTTAATAAGAAAGAGGCTTAAAAATTAACCAGGCCTGTTTACTTTTAAGAAAAACAGTTCATGTTATGGGTTGTTTCTTTATGATTTTCTAAAAAATATTCATTTACAAAAAAAAGTACATGTCAAACATAAAAGTACAACTTACAGGGTTGATAAGATCAAGAACATAACTTAAACAATGATATTTAACTTATTTTCTTCAAATGTGAAAGTTACATTATTACCCATAGGTGAATCTGCTTTGCAGAAAAGAAAGATCAGCATCTGTTTAAAAAGATTTTTCTGCCAAATGTTTTTTATTTGAAAGCCATTTGATCTGGAGTCAGTGAACATTTCACTGGCAATGAACCTACAACCCTCCACCATTACTGGATCTCATTCCTATGGCATCTATCAAAGCATCTTTACCCAACAAAAATAAAGATACCATCACATTTAACCAAATATCAGGTCTAAGAACCCAGTTCTAAGGTCGAAAGATCCAGTTTGTTGGGTCAGATTACAAGAGCCTCATCATTGTTCTCAGGCCACTATATTGAACCTGATCAGACCTCCCTGAACCTCTTCCACAAGATTAAACAATAATTGGTAAGAATTACATTTTATGGTGTTTAATAATGTTAATATTTTTGGATTGTGTTAATGAATATAGTTTAGAAAACTTTTTTACTTAAGATAACGTCCGCTCCTAAGTAGTTAGCACAAATGAATGCTAGCTGTTTGAAACCATACCATACCGTCTTTATTTCTAAAGTGCTTCAAAACAGCCAACAGCTGAAACAAAGTGCTGTACAGTGCTACAAGCTAAAACACATTCATTAAAAAACTAAGATAAAAAGATAATGCATGAAAACGCTTAAAAGAAACAATAGAGCCAATTTAAAATGAAAGCTAAGTCTCGCTAGTGGTATAAACTCAAGGAAAATGGGTGGGTTATAAGGCGAGTTTTAAAAGTGGGCAGGGGCAGGTTATTCCACAATTGAGGACCAACAATAGAAAAGGCCCTGCCCCCTCTGAGCTTCCTCTTAGACATCGGTACCTCCAGGAGATGCCCTTAAGCTGCAAATTTTATTTATAAAGCGCTTTACAACAACCATAGATTGAACAAAGTGCAGTACAGAATACAAAACAAGTAGAAATAGTAATAAAAATAAAAAAATCAGCTGTACATATAACTCTAATTCAGTTCACATTTTAAAATGAGTCATACCTCTCATGTATAAAAGGCCAAACTGAACAAATAGGTTCAAATCACCTGGCCTTGAACAGGGGCAGGGTTGTGATGGTGCGTAATTCCAGTGGAAGAGCGTTCCAGAGTTTTGGCCCTGACACTACAAAGGCATGATCGCCCCACTGTTTACACCTCAACCGTGGGGCGTAAGGCTCTACTGGGCTGGGGAAGAGTCAGAATGTCAGACAGGTGAGAGGGTGCAAGACAATGGATCCAACTGAGAACAAACAACAGGATTTTGAACTGAATTCTGGACTGAACCGGGAGCCAATGAAAAAAATAAAGGACAGGAGTGATGTGGTCATACTTGCTGGTGTTGGTGAGGAGCTGAGCAGCAGTATTCTGCACAAGTTGTAAACCTTGAATAGAGGCTTGTCCAGTATACAAGGCGTTGCAATAGTCCAAACATGAGCTGATAAACGTGTGAACGTTTTTTTTCCAAGATCACAATGAGTGAGAAAAGATGTAACTTTGGCTAATAGCCAAAGCTGAAAAAAGCTTGCCTTTACTACAGAATCAATTTGTAGTAAAGTTGTTGTCAAAGGTCACTCCAAGATTTTTGATGGAAAGTCCAGCCTTCTAAATTTGGTTGACTTGAAGGAGAAAATAGTATATTGGGTTTTCTGCCGTCAGCTGCAACCTGATGACAGTAAAGCAGTAATAAATATTGAATATATAAAAAATAATTTAATTTGACCCAAATACCCCTCATAATTCTAGGTCTTATGGTTCGGGGGTGGGGGGGGGGGGGGGGGCTGTAGTTTTAAAATCCTTGCATAGTGTGTAAAACCCATTGTGATAAACCAACCTAAAATGTAATACTTAATAATTAACTGATGACTGGTTTAGTAAAGCAATACAAGCTAGGTTGCTTTTACATTGTAAAGAAAAAAATACATTAAGACAAGTCAAGGTCAACGTTTTCCTTGTTTGTTAAATAATCACAGATGTTTTTATTAGAGCAGCAGTTTATTACTTTTCTCAGCTTCTACACATCAGACTACTTGTGCTTGCACAGCCTAAAATTTGGCATCAAAAATCAGGTGACCGGTGCTGCTAAATGCCAGTAGTGCATCAAGGCTGCTTAGGGACAGAGCTGAAGAGAAACTCTTGCCCTCAAAGCCAAGAGTCACCTCGGAGCCAGGCCCTGACAAGATGACTGATGCTAGCTGGCAGCTGGCTACATACTCCTACTGTTAGAGACACATAAAGATAGAAAGAGACAGCAGGGAGAGATGAATGATTCAGGTCAGTGTCAGTCCAGGATTGATTTGGATCTGAACCAAAACCACTGATGGCACAGATAGACAGCAAGATGAATGGAGCGCCTGAGAAAGAATGACTAATAGATTTTCGACACAGGATGTCAGACTGCCAGTTGGCTTCTGCTGGGCGATGGGGTCATTGGACAGGAAGTGAGGGTACACAGCATGAGACTCATCCTACTGCTTTAGCTGCCACTCAGATATTCACCTGATGAGCTTCATATCTGTAAAGGACAGCATAATTATTATAATAATCATTCCTAAATACCAGCTGAGTTTAGAGACATGGTATGTGAAAAGAAATGGTGTGTACACTCAGACCTCTGATGCTTATAGTACAAGGTAGGTGCCTCGTCCCATTGCTCCATAGAGTATCCTTGCTTTTGTCTAACTATTGTCTATTCTGCATTGTTTTCTACTGTGGCCAAATGCCCTGGGCCACTGAACACAGCGCTGGACACAATGGACAGGCACCGAGAGAAGCTGGGTCTTGGCAGAAAGAAGCAACACAAAACCACAGCTCTCTCTCTCTCTCTCTCACACACACACACACACACACACACACACACACACACACACACACACACACACACACGGCATACAACCAGACACAAGTATGCACGGTCAATCAAAGGCACACACATGGACACTTTCATGGACATAAACACACATTCCCAGCTGCTCAAAGGCACAAAGCTGGCATAACAATGGCAGGCAGAGAGGGCCAAACTTGTACACAAACCCCTGTGGGGTTGGACGAGATTCACACACACTCACATTTCACACAAACACAGAGATAACATGGGTCCACATCCCAAAGGCATACAGGAACTGTCCACAGTTAGAGGGTCAGGAAATACAGAGACACACAAGACAGAAAAAGACTAAACGTATGTTGATTGAGGGGGGAAAACAGAGTCTGCTGTGTCTGATGAGAAAAAGTCCTTTCTGTTTGATGACTGCTCAAGCTTAGACAGTGTCTGAAAAGTGAAAGTATATTCTGAAAAGTGGTAAAGTTAGGCTTTCACAGGAGACGTCTCAGTTGTGTCTGATGGGAATATATGAAAGCAAGATGAATACAGACATTTTGTAGATATTCCAGTTTTAAGATGTGGAACAGTTCTACATGTTTTTAAAAAAACAGCTCAAGACTCATGTATTCAGAATTAATTTTAACCAGTTTTATGCTGTATGATGCACTGTTTTAGCTTTTCTTTTATGCTTTTATCTTCTGTGTTTTTATGCTTGTTTTTATTGTAATTTGTTTTTTGACCAGTGAAATGTGCTATATAAATAACATGTACTTACTTAGATGTTTCATAATCCTACGGCATGAAGTGTGTCCAGCAGAGGGAACTTTATTGGTGGGTAAGGAGAACTTTATTCTCCTTACCCACCAAGGGATTACTTCCAGGGAAGTAAAAGTGCTCACTTCCTTCTTTTTTGCCCCAACAACGACCACACATTCATTCAACATGTTCATGTGATAAAGGTTTTTTTTATCTAAGCAATACATTTCCTGTCTATAATAATAGAGAGTCACACTGTGCTGTTACAAATATTACCTATCCTTCCGATTTAGAAAGGCATGGTACCAAAGGCTCCTTCTGGGTCATAACAGTGTTTTAAGATTGATTATCTGCTCTGAAAGCAATAAAAAAGGATTTAGTTTTGTTTCCTACCTTCAAGATCTTTAGGCTTTGTGGTTCAAAATTATAAAAACTGCATTTAAGTACACACAATATTGGGAAAAAGCCCTTGCAGTCTCTTCAAATGTTCCCCTGCAGTGTAAAATGACAATAGAATCACAATTAGATGTACTGCCTTGATGAATTACTTAGTATTTTCCCTGGTGACTGTAACCACTTTATGAATTAATAACAATCAAGATGTGAGTAAAGATGTATTGTGTTGTAATCAACTCAACAAACAACTTCATGTCAGTCCTGTGAGAGCTTTTAATTGTGCATGCTGTCCTGAAATGTTAAGTTAATGTGCCAAGATGTGCTAGATGGGGGGGGGGGGGGGGGGGGGAGCCAGATTTAGCTCTTAAACTTATATTCGTAGTTACCCTTTAGGATCATCAGTGTAAAAACAAAAAAAATAAATCACTTAATTAGTCAAGCAAAGCATGATGGGCTTCAAAGTGCTTCAGACAGCTCCTCCATTCACTCCACCAACACCATAGTTAAGTTTGCTGATGACACCACAGTTGTAGGCCTGATTTCTGATAATAATGAATTGGCCCACAGAGAGGCGGTCAAGTATATAACCTGGATGTCAAATTCTCAAAGACGAAACAGGTAATTATGGACTTCGGGAAATTCAAGCCACACACACTCCTGTCTCAATACACAGCAAGGAGGTTGAGAGGGTCGAGAACTACAAATTCCTCGGTGCCCACAACTCTGCTGACCTCACCTGGAGCACAATCATCTCACAACAGGTGATGGAAGCCCAGCAAAGACTTTTATTTCCTCAAGAAGTTAAAGCGCGTTTATCTCCCTCACCAGCTGATCAAGAACTTCTATAGGTCAGTGATTACGAGCCTCCTGGTGTATTGCAGCACAGTATGGGAACACATTACTGGATCACAGCTGCACACCTGCAGATTCCAAAGGAAAGCCAGTACCAATGCAACTGGCTCCATTCACCCAAGATGCATTTATTTCTCCACTCCAATCTAAAGGTTTCAGACACCTTATGGACACAATGTATCAACCATTCTGATTGCTGTTAACCATTGTTTCATTTATTATCTAGTGTTTTATTGTGTGTGTGTGTGTGCGTGCGTGCGTGCGTGTGTGTGTGTGTGTGTGTGTGTGTGTGTGTGTGTGTGTGTGTGTGTGTGTGTGTGTGTGTGTGTGTGTGTGTGTGTGTGTGTGTGTGATTTTCACACAGTCAAATTCGATCCAACCATACAGGCAGATTGGCTAAAAAGTTTCCAATCTAAGGAAACCCAGCAGATTGCATTCAATCCTCCTAAAAGAGCATGTAGCCACCGTGGACAGTCGTCTGCATGGCTTTGCAGCAACCCCTCATACTGAGCATGCATGATGCGACAGTAGAGAGGAAAACTCCCCTTTAACAGGGAGGAAAAACCTCCAGCAGAACCAGACTCAGTGTGAAAAGTCATCTGCCTCAACTGACTGGAGGTTAGAGAAGACAGAGCAGAGACACAAAAAGCACAGAAGCACAAATTGATCCAGGAATCCTTTCTATGTTATAGGGTAATGGCAGATGATCTGCCCCCCTGAATGGTGTCACAGCTAACAGAATGACAGACCAGGTGTACCTACTATGAGGAGAAAAAAGACAGAGCGAACATAAAGTTAAAAGTTTAAATAACAACTAACAATGCAAATTGGAGAACATTAGGAGAACTCAGCAGAGGGAGCGAAATAGATCTTGATGTCTTCCGGCAGTATAAGCCTATAGCAGCGTAAGTACAGCGATAACTCAGGATAACCTAAGCCACTCTAACGATAAGCTTTGTCAAAAATAAATATGTTTAGTCTTGTCCTAAAAGTAGAAAGGGCGTCTGCCTCACTGACCAAAAATTAGAGTGGGTTCCACAGGAGAGGTAACCTGACAACAGCCAGCTGTATGTCGTTCCGCCTAGCTCCACTCACATACATCTGGGACACCGCCGGTAGACAGTGATTTCTCCAACCAAATTTATGGTCTGGCCAATCAGGACGCAGGGCTGGAGTTTCATAGATGTGACGTAGTGGAGACGCGACCATGACGTGAGACTGTTTTGATAGCAATGGCGGCTAGTCGATGCTGCTATTTCTTCCGTGTTGTCCAATCTACCTAATATTGTTTCATTAAAAGAACATCAGAGAACGCCTCTGAAGGCTTTTGTTGGTGGAAACGATGTTTTCGCCCTTCTCTCGACCGGATTTGGCAAGTTTTGTTTTCCGGGACCAGCGGACGTGCCGACGCGGACGCGCCCCGGAGCGGTTAGCGGTTAGCGGATAGCGCTAACTATGTTAGGAGGCCTTTAGTCCTCAACGCGGTCGGCCCGGAATCGACTCCGACCCGTGGCGCTTTGCCGCCTGTCTTCCCCCCTCTTCCTGTCAGCTCACTGTCAATAAAACGCATGCCACTAGAGCCGCAAACACATTATTATTTATTTTTATTTTTTTTCCTGCGTCGCTATCATCAGCGTCACGGTTAGCTTCGGTGTGAGTGGTTGAAATAGCACGTCAATAAAGATGACAGACAAGTGGCTTATCCAATCATATGCAAGAATTTTTGATAAGGCCCAGCCTTCTGTAAAGGCAATCCCTATGGCGGTGTCCCAGATGTATGTGAGTGGAGCTAGGCGGAACAACATACAGCTGGCTGTTGTCAGGTTACAGGAGAGGAGCCTGATAACTAAAAGATCTGCTTCCCATTCGACTTTTAGACATTCTAGGTATCAGCAGCAGACCCGCTGCCTGGCAGTGAAGTGCTCTGTTAGGAACATATGGAGCAATCAGAGCTCTGATGTATGATATAGCTTGATAATTAAGGGCTTATTATGTAAGAAGGAGAATTTCAAATTTTATTCTTCATTTAACAGAAAGCCAATAAAGGGAAGCTACAATAGGAAAAATACGAGTTTTCTTTTTAATTTCATCAGAACTATTGCTGCCAGCGTTTTGATCAGCTGAAGGCTTTGAACTGTATTCTGTGGACTTCCTGATAGCAAGAATTATATTACTGGGGCGGCAGGTGGCGCAGGGAGTTTGTTCTGCAATTGGCTGGTTGCTGGTTCGATCCATGGCTCCGACCATCTCAGTTGTTGTGTCCTTGGGCAAGACACTTAACCCGAATTCCCTGATGTTGGTGGTCAGAGGGCCCAGTGGCGCTGATGTATGGCAGCCTTACCTCTGTCAGTCTGCCCAGGCAGCAGCTGTGTTTACTAACATAGCTCACCACCGTCAGAGTATGAATGTGTGTGTGAATGGGTGAATGACTGATTGCAGTGTAAAGGGCTTTGGGGTCGTCGGACTAGTTAAGGCGCTATACAAGTACAAGCCATTTACCATTTACATTA
>CM073130.1:32646004-32698504 GCA_037039145.1 Fundulus diaphanus
TCTCCTCCTTCTTACAGACCCTCTGTCTGCTCCTCACCACCTCAATCCACATCCACCGACTCCACCCCTCCCCCCTGCTTCACATCATGTCCTCCACAACCTGAGGACCTCACCCCTCCCCCTACTGTTACCTCTACAGTGTCCTTCACTCCTGACCTGGTGAGAAGACAGCCGACCAGACTCCACTCCGGCAAAGCTGCAGGCCCCGATGGTGTATTCCCCAGGGTGCTCAAAGCTTGTGCCTACCAGCTGTGTGGAGTACTTAGCCTAGTCTTCAGCCTGAGCATGCTCCTCCAGAGAGTCCCCGTGCTGTGGAAGACGTCCTGCCTCGTTCCTGTGCCAAAGACATCGCGTCCTAGTGGCCCCCAGGACTACAGACCGGTGGCACTGACGTCCCATATCACGAAGACCTTGGAGAGGCTAGTCCTGGAGCAGCTAAGGCCCATGGTCAGGCCCTTCACCGATCCACTACAGTTCGCCTACCAGCCCCGCCTGGGAGTTGAGGACAGCATCATCTTCCTGCTGAACAGAGTCTACACTCATCTGGACAAGCCGGCGAGCACTGTGAGAATCATGTTCTTTGATTTCTCCAGTGCTTTCAACACCATCCGTCCGGCTCTACTGGGTGAGAAGATGACTGCGATGCAGGTGGAGGCCCCCATCGTGTCCTGGATTGTTGATTACCTGACGGGTAGACCACAGTACGTACGCCTACAGAACTGTGTGTCTGACAGGGTGGTCAGCAACACTGGGGCCCCTCAGGGGACTGTCCTCTCCCCCTTCCTCTTCACCCTTTTCACCTCAGACTTCAACTATTGCACTGAGTCCTGCCACCTTCAGAAGTTGATGAGAGTGAATATAGGACTGTGGTGGGCAACTTTGTCACTTGGAGTGAGCTGGACCATCTGCAGCTCAACATGACAAAGACTAAGGAGCTAATAGTGGATCTGAGGAGGACAAAAACACCTGTGACCCCTGTTTCCATCCAGGGGGTCCCTGTGGACACTGTGGAGGAGTATAAGTACCTGGGAGTGTACTTTAACAATAAGCTGGACTGGACTAGAAACACCGAGGCGGTCTACAAAAAGGGTCAAAGCTGACTCTTTTTCCTGAGGAGGCTGGGGTCCTTTAACATCCGTGGGACGATGCTGAGGATGTTTTATGAGTCTGTTGTTGCCAGTACGATCTTCTTTGCTGTCACATGCTGGGGCAGTGGGCTGAGGGTTGCTGACAACAACAGACTGAACAAACTGATCAGGAGGGCCGGTGATGTTGTGGGGGAGGAGCTGGACACTCTGACGACTGTGGCAGAGAGGAGGATGATGTCCAGGCTCCAGTCCATCTTAGACAATGTCTCACACCCTCTCCATGACACACTGGCCCAGCAGAGGAGCTCCTTCAGCAGAAGACTCCTCTTACCCAGATGCACCACAGAGCGCCACAGGAAATCATTCCTGCCTGTGGTCATCAATCTCTACAACGCCTCCCTCATTGATTCAGACACCCCCCGACTGTAACTGACATTTATTCATTCTTTGCACTGTTCTTGCACAAGTCACTATCACTTTACTTGGATTTATAGTTAAACATATGTATATATATACATGTGTGTGTATATATATATATATATATATATATATATATATATATATATATATATATATATATATATATATATATATTTATATTACTTTGTGTGGAATGTTGTAAATATATATATAAAAATTTGTGTATATCTGGAGCATGTAACAAAAGTAATTTTCCTCTGGGATTATTAAACTATGTCTGATTCTGATTCTGATCTGATCACATTTTTGTGTGTATCTATTGTTGTTCATAGATCAGCCTCACGTCTCAATGCATAAGAAAATATTCTATGAGCGTGAGCATCACAACACCAAGACCTCAAACTACAGCACTTGCCACTATATCAGGATTGACAAGTGTAACCAAATCCTGCAACAATGGCATGGTAATAACAAGACTCCACCTCATGCTATGCTATGCAGGTGTTCTGTTTGCTCTGATGAACATTTACTGGTCTGTAAAATTAATGCTCACAGGAACTCAAAAAGATGCATTTCTACCTACTTTAAAGGCATACAATGCAACATTTTTCAGTTAATTAATGTGTTCCATACCGTTTTGGATGATTAAATGAGTCATTTCAGGTCGAACAAAGGTTTTCTCGGCCGCCCTGGTGGTCTGTAGGGGAAATACCATACTTGCAATTGCAGGAGCCCTTGGCCCGCACCCACAGGCTCAGAAGTCTGGTGCATCGCGAGAGTCGGTCTTGCTTTACGGCGAGAACTGCTACACGCCCCCAGTGAAGTTTTGCGCGGACAGACTGGCGGAGCGGGGGGGGGGGGGGGGGGGGGGGGGGGGGGGGGGGGCGGCGTATCCATGTGTTTTTGCCTGTTTTTTCCCTGCCATTCACTATATACACGCGTGAAAGCAACAACAAAGAACCGCGCGTTAACGTCAAATAAACATGCAAGCACATCGAGTTAGTTTTTTTTTTTTTTTTTTTTTTTTTTGTGGAATGTTGGCGAGGCGGTAGCGAGAGTTTGGCGAGGCAGCCGCCTCGCCAAGATAGCGCTGCGGGAAACCCTGATGTTCATACTTTCACTGTGTTAGTCATTGTTTGTACTGCCGTTTTTTCGACTTTTCGTTGCGTTCGCCTGTCTGCTAAGCTCAAAACAACCGCGCCTGGCTTGACGGAGAAACCAGGAGAACAGCTGAGCATCTTTACGACAGTGCACTTTTACTTTCGCCCTCTGGGGGGAGCCTCGCTGGAAAATCAACCCCGGTTGCATGCTATACCTTTAATTATTAATTACTGGTGTGTACTTACAGACAATGTTTAGGGCATTGAACTTTAATTTCCAGATCATTAAGAATAGAAAATAATTTAAGCAAGGCAGTTACGTTACAGAAAAAAGTAATGCACCCCTTAATGATGCAGTAGAATACTCATCCATTATACAAAACACAACACATACTGTATACTTCATGTATGTAACTTTACTACCATCACTAAATACACTTTAACAAGCTTGGCGAGATGAGATACTGTACATGAAAAAGCAGAATGTCTGCACAACATGACCTCCTACCTCTCCCCACTTTTTGTTGTCAACATCAATCTTCATTTTTATTTGCCTTTCTAGTCCTTTGTTTGCATCTTTGAAAAACTTACATTGTTAATGAAATATGTGAACATCAAGCAGTTTTACATGATAATCTGAGGGTTTTAGGATTCTTGCCACAGCTAACAGCAATCAGGTACTGAGATAATTAAATGCAAAAATGCTGTAAGATCAGTAAATACATTTTATTTACTTGTATCAACATAAAAGTTTATTAAAAATCGTGAATTTCTCCACTGTGAGATCAATAAAGTCTATCTTATCTTAAAAAGCATGAAAGACTTGAAAGTAAATGATTTTTTAACTAGGCCTAATCACTGTATATACTCTGTAAATGTATATCTGTTTGGAGAACTAAACACAGTTTCTCCTAGAGAAAAAAACAGACACTGCAAGAGAACAAGCTCGAGGCTAGGGTTTTAAACTTTCTGTCTTGGCGGAAACACATGTTAAAATGTGTCAGTTCTGAATTTGAGTTTTTCTGTGTTCATTTGCAGCACACCTCCAGCTGACATACTCAAAAACAAATTCTCCATCACTCCAACGATGTTTGAGTGTATACTATTCTATAACAGTGTTATTGATCTGGAAAATGGTTTAGACTGTGTTTTCCCATGTTTTCCCATCTTTTAAATTGAAGTTTGTCAGTATTATTGCAAGATCATATTTTGTCTCCCTCTATTCTTACTCCTCCCCACAGTTTGCTGTTGAATCTGTCCATCTGTCTTTTTCTTCTCCTTTTTCTTTTCTTCCTCAGCCTGTCTGCCTGTTTGCGACAGCAGCTGTGCAGGGATACATCTAGCAGGAAATTCTCCATCTTGACTGGCTGTCTTGTGCCTGACAGCAGAGAAGCCGAGAGCTGAAGAATCAGGAAACCGCTTTTATCTTGTCTGTCTCCTGCCTTTTGCTCCCAACTCCCAACTCAGCTTCTGAGTGGAGAACAGTGTGTCTCACTGTGTGTTTGTATGTGTGAATTGGTGGGGCAGAGTCCTAAAACCAGGACTAGTGAAGAAATTATATTACAAAGAGAAACGAAGAAAGGAGAAAGTGAAAAAGAAATGATGCATCAGTCTTTCTAACAAAATTCTCTTTCTTCCTCACTCTGTCTTCTTTCCCCCCTCTGTTTTTTTCTGGCTGTTTTTTTTTGTATTCAGACAAACCCACAGCACTCTGATGGCAAAACAGCCGTGCAGACACAACACAACAGATGAAGAGTGTCAGCTGGTGGTTAGAGGCTCACACATGCTGCTTATCTCTTTCTTTTCCTTCCCCAACTGGATCTTCACACTCACTTTCCTTCCAGCATTTTGTCTTCTTTGGTTTTTTTTCCCACCAACATGTTTGCTGAAATCAACCACAGATCAATCATCTCCCAAATGCTTGATCAGCAACACAAAATTGCTAGGCAGGATGTCTTGGTTGTGTATATATAGCCTTGTACATCTGAACTGTGGCTAAGTGCCACTCTTCTAGTTGAGCGATATGTCCATCTCAAATGGTTTCCACTTCACTTGTTATTTACTGGTACATCTAAAAAAAATATTATCATGTTAAAGTTATTTTATTTCAGTAGTTAAATTTAAAAAGTGAAACTTCCATTGTAGAGACTCATTAGACATCTTCTTTAATAATTTCCCTTTCAGGGGTCCCTGCAGCAGAGTCATCTGTCTCCATTTAACCCCATCTTCAGCATATTTTTCTCTCACACTAACTATCTTCATCTCCTCCTTTACTCCATCCATAAATCTCCTCTTTGGTCTTCCTCTATGCCTACTGTCTGGCATTTCCAGCCTCAGCATCCTTCTACTAATGCACTCACTATCCCTGCTCTGTACATGACCAGACCAAACCATCTCAGTCTGGCCTCTCTGGCTTTATCTTCAAAAGATTTAGCATGAGCGGGTCACTCTGATGTCTTTATTCCTGATCTTATTCATCCTTGTCACACCCAAAGAGAACCTCAACATCTCATCTCTGCTACCTCCAGTTCTTCCACCTGTCTCATTGTCAGTGCCACTGCCTGTAAATCATTTGTCTTGCTATGACTAACCTTCATTTCTTTCCTTTCCAGGGCAAACCTCCATCTGTTTAGATTTTCCTCCACCTGTTCCCCGCTCTCACTGCAAATCACAATGTCACCTACAAACATCGTATTCCATGGAGATTCCTGTCCAACCTCATCTGTAAACCTGTCCATCACCACAGCAAACAAGGAACTCAGATCTCGATGCTGTCCCTCTTCTACCTTGAACTCATCTGTCATACCTACAGCACACCTCACCACTGTCTTACAGCTTTCATACATGGCCTTCACAACTCTAAAATACTTCTCTGCCACTCCACACTTCCTCATACAATACCACATCTCCTCTTTTGGCACCCTGTCATATGCGTTCTCTAGATCTATAAAAACACAATGCACCTCCCCCAGACCTTCGCTGTACTTCTCAATCAGCATCCTCAAAGCAAATACTTTATCTGTAGTACTTTTTATTTGCATGAAACCACACTCCCGCTCACAGATGCTCACGTTTGACCTCAGTCTAGCTTTCACTAATCTTTCCCACCACTTCATTGTGTGAGTCTTTAACTTTATTCCTCTGCCGCAACTCTGCTGTCATTGTTTGCGCAGGCCTTGACTGATCTGGTATGGAAATCATGTAATTGACTCGCTTGGTAAATTTAGCAAACATTTTGCACCGGATGTCCTTCCTGAAGCAACCCTTTGTATTTATCTAGGCTTTGTCACGTTTTTAGTAAGGAGCAGAACCCAACACACAGCCAAAACAACGGTTTAGTCAAATATTTATTCTTTGTAAAAAGACAAGGAGTGGGTGTGGAAGTAATCCAGTTTAAGTCGGGAGACTCTGGTGGTTCAGGTGTTAGCAGTCCAGCTCCAACAGGGCAGGGTTAGGGTTGAGAGAGAACAGATATGTTGTGTGTTTATGTTTCTTTTTCTTTCTTTTTTTGGCCTTGTTGGTACAAATTATGGTACTGACAGTTTTGGGGACAGATTTGTTTTATCTTATTCTTTTAATGAGATTTGTGTTTAGAGACCACATGAGCAGCAACACTTCCATTGTTTACATCCGAGGTATAACTGATATCTGGTTGGATTGTTCATCACTGTAAATGTTTTCTTTATTTGTGGATAATGGTTCTCATTTTGGTTCGCAGGTGTCCCAAAGCCATAGCGATGGCTTTGTAGGCCTCACACAGGCAGAGCTCATTGCCTCTAAAAAATATTTAGATGACGGGTTGCTTTTAAAAAAAAAAAACTTTTTGCCTACTTCATGTTGTCAGACAGGTTTTATTTAAACTATTTCATTGGGGACATATAATGACAATAAACAATCTTGATTCTTGATTTCTTTGTTCTATTGATCTCCCAGTAATCACGCTTGTAGCTGCTGAAATTAACTTCAACGTTCTCCTCCCAAAAATGCTACCTACAGTTATTTAATGATTTAACAAATAGTAAATTACTTTTTCATATAGGACCATGCTTGTTTGGATTGCTTTCTACCTTCGATTAGTATAATTGTCATTTTAAAACTACATTTTGTATTTATTTAGGCTATGATTGTCTAATATTAAAGAAATCTGTAACCATTTTTGCACATGCGCATAAAATGTGGTTGATTATTTCTAAACACCAATGTTTGTATTCTATTGATGGAGAGGAAGCAGGAAACTTACAAAAATATTGGAATGTTACTTAGCATTGTTTATTTTACACTGGACATCATCAGTTGCTGTTTTCTTGGGTTTGGTCACCAAAATACTTCAGAGCATTAGGAAAGGCTTTATCATTTTTGTTTAGTTGAATAATTTGAAAACTTTATCCATATGAAATGAAAACTGACAGTTTTAATATACATTTAACCCTTTATTTATGTTGCATTGATAGCAAGCTCTACAGCCTAGGTGACAGTGGCTGATAACATTTGACTACAAAGAAATTTAGTGTTCTGTTAATTTTGAGACAGTTGTCCAGTTTAAAAATAATTATTTAGTTTCAGGTTATTCAGGAAGGCAAGGTAAGTGATAGCGGATTTGTGTTAGACTTGTAGCTGTGAAAAATAACTGCTTTTTGGGTGAGATTTTTTGGATGTTTGCTTGAAAACTATGAAACAGTTGTCTTTGAACATGCCTATGCACCATCTGATGCCTCCTGTGTGCCAGTCTGGAGAAGCTGAGTCATGATGGGATGGGTAAGTAGGATAGTTAGAAGCAAAACAACTCAGAGGAGAATAGTCTTTATAGCCAAAGGTCCTTTAAAAAAGTTAAACTCACAGGGTAGTGCACAACTGTGTCTATTGATTTAATCAGAATAAGTGGTGATCCAAAAGATGCTGGAAGCAAAACACGTAGGGAACATTTCAGATTCTAAGTGCCCACAGCAAAGTGAAAGCCAAATAGAAGCATACAGATACAGACAAAAGTGAATATATTGCTTGTACTTTCATGCTAACCCTAACCCTGTATCGACAAAAAGAAAAAGAAAAAAAATGGTATCTGGAAGAGAGTTTTTGCTCAGAACATTATTTGCATTAATTTATCCCTTGTATCTTTACTGCATTTGTTTCTAAAACATCCAGTCTGCAAAACACATTGTTTGTCTATCTGGTATTGCATTGGACCATACCGTTAGCACTGTGGGCTTACAGCTACACAGGCAGTCACTGGCTAGACTCTTGGTTAGGAGCTTTCTACATGGAGTTCAAATCTTTTCAGTTTACAATCATTGCATTTGCAGGTACTTTGGCCTGAAAGTAGCTTTGGTATCAGGATGCCCAGGCTTTGATTACTTTATTTCTAGGTTCCTAGGGATCCTGCAGTCTGTTTGTTTTGCACCTCATTAGTATTGTTTATTTTTATATTTTGTTCCTTTCGTTAGTTAGTTTTCTTTTCATTCTGATGTTAGGAGTTTATTCTTGTTTCCTCCCCACTTTCCTGTTGGCTTGTTATTAGTTTAGTTTAGTTTAGTTTAGTTTATCTTATCTGGCCATTTATCATGTTACTGTTAGATTCTGTTCTCCTCCTGTATCAGATCCTCCTGTATTAGATCATTGCCCTCTCTCTCCCTCAGCCTAATTACCTTTACTATTCTCACCTGTGTTAATTGCCCCACCAGCTGTTCCTTCTGTTTTCTCCACTATTTAGTCAGCCAATTTAGGCACACTCGGTGTCAGCTCCTCCGTTATGCAATCTCTGTTCTGGTCTCTACCCCCTTGTGTTCCTGATTCCTGTTTCTCCTGCCCATCTGTAAGTTTATTAGTTTGTCAATAAAATCCCCAATCCGCTTCATCCGACTCCCGGAATCTTGTCTGCACTTTAGTCCACCAACAAATTCGAACCAAAACCTGACATTTGGTGTGACTGTGTACAACATACCATCAGTGACTGATTTTGTTTCTGGTTTTTATTTTTTCAAAGAAAATCAAGAAGTCAGTAATGAAACAAAATCATTAACAAAAAATAATTTTACCATGTATTTTCTAAAATAAATGCAGTAGCAGCAAAGTTTACTTTGTGTGCATTTTGAATTGCATGTACCTGAAAATTTGGTGATTAAGAAAAGTAGAGCAGGGCTTTGTGATGGCTTTTCAAAAAACACTGGCTTTATTGTTCACTTTGTAACTAATTTGGGGTATTCTCATATTGCTCTAAGAAGACCTATTAGTAATCAAGCTTTAACTGTCTGGCTGATGTCTTGGGTGATGCTTCAAAATTTCTCACATAATGCTCTTTCATCATAATGTCATCTATACTGTGCAGTGCACCAGTTCCATCTGCAGAAAAAAACATACCCATCTTCCTGATCTCACTCCCGTAAACAGCCAGGATAGTGTTCTCAGGCTTGTAAGCTTTTTTTCTTCTAGATGTAAAAAAATGTTCATTAGGGCAAAATTTATTGATGTTGGTTTCCTCAGACCGAAAAATATGTCTCCAAAGGTTAGGGTCTTTGTCCCTGAGTGGAAACTATAATCTGTTCTTTCTGTGATACTTTTAGAGTTATGGCTGCTTCCTTGCTAATTAGGCTTTTAGTTTATGTTGGTACAGGATTCTTTAAACTGTGGACAATGACACTCTCTTACCAGCTTCAGCCAGCATGCTTGCAACGTCATTTGCTTTTGTTCTGGATTTCATTTACACATTTTGCATCAAAAGACGTTCATCTCTGGAACACAGAACTTGTGTTCTTCGTGAATGGTGTGCTGGCTGGACACACCCATGATATTTATGCTTATGTATAATTGTTTGAACAGATAAAGGCAGCATCTTCGAGTATCTGGAAATTGTACCCAAGGATGAACCGGGATTGTGGAGGTTCACTATTCTCTTCCTAACATTTTCCTTGATTTCCATTCAGAATACAATTTCAGAATGAGCTTAATCTGATTAAAATATTCTGATTGTCGTATTTACATGACGCCTTTTTATTCCGATTGGCCCTTTATTCCAATTACTTTTATCATGTGAACGTAGCTACTGAGATAAAAAGGTTGTCGTTTTTACACAGTAAGTAAATGTCTATCAGACTGGAGAGTGAAGGGTAGTGTTTCCAGGTAAGGGCACATGTGTCAGTGTGTCCATGAGTGCATGTTTGTATCAGCACATTGTCTGAGTACATCTGTTAATCTTTTTTTCTCTATCCATGTTAATGTGTTGCTGTATATTTATGGTGTTTTCTTTGCATTGCTTGTGTATGTGCATGTAAGTATGAATCAGGGTCACCAGTAATTTAAAGTGGGAACGCATGGTTTCTCCCCAGCATATTAAATTCCTCTGTCAGCGAACCACAAGCTGTAAAATTCAGGAGACCCATATAAGGAACAGGCAAGGGTTTGAAATCTAACATATTTCCACCAAGCAGAGGGTTCTGTGTTGCTTTCCTCTGTTCCACATTTTTCTTCACTTCATTCAGTTCACTTGAATCTTTGAGCAAATAAGGAAACACTCGCAGCCTGTAATAACCCAGATAACCCCATATCATTAGTCTTGGTTTCTTTGTCATCAAATTCAATCAGTCTGTCTTGGCTGGCAATCTAAATTAATTTCATTGCTTTGTTATTCTAAGCTCTTGAATAAGTATAATGTGTTTCATCTATAGAGGTTTGTCATAAACTTTAAATCCACTTTGTTGATTGCAAATCTGTGTTTTGTACAACTTAAAACCTCAAATGTCCTGTTCTTTAACATCTGCTCAAACAACATACAAATCAAAGTAAGTTATAAAAATTATAGGATTATGGAGCTCTGTTTCCCCTTCTCATTTAGGAAAGAAGGGGAAACAGATTTTTTTTGTTTTTACTTTACTAGGCGGGATGGAGAAGATTAAAAAGATCTTGTCTGACAAACTCATAAAAAAGTAAAAGTACAATCTGACAAGACTTTACAAAACCCCTTGCTGGAAAGGAGAACAGACGGAATGTAAACCTGTGGATAATGAAGCAGCGATCTGAAAACACCCACTCTGTCATTTGGTCTTCATACCCAACTGTCTGGGCTGTTCATTTAGCCTGCTTTAGAAAATCCTGCATCACTGTCACTCCAACAACCACAATTAATTCTTACTTTCATCCACCAGTTTGAAAATCAGCTGTCTATTAAAACTTTCTCCTCATTTAGATTGTCCATACTCCCCAACAAACACAATGAACCCACATGTCTTCGTACTGTATGTGTCAAGTTAAGTTGTGGACACCTCTCACAGATCCCTGCTCTGCCATTCTCAGATCTGTTAACACGCACCACATTGTGGAAGTGAAACTGGCGTCTGTGTATAACTGTACATCACAGCCTAAGCCCTGTCATCACAGTCCCTTTAATTAGGCCTGAGGAAGTGAATGTGTCATCGTGTGTGCACAGATGTGTGTGCTCTTGCTGTGATGTCTAATTGAAAACTTGTCATAATCAAGTCTATTGCTGAGACTGGAGATGTAGGCAAACTGTATGGGCATCAGATAAATACATCTGGTTAGAAAAGCCATATCTTGATTGTTGTGAAGCTTTATTGGTTTATTCTTCACTTCATTATACATTAATAAAATATGCTTTGCCTAGTGTAGAATATCATGCTAAACACAGTGGAAATCTAGGTTTGCATGAGTGCCATGGTTTCTTGCTGTGAGCATGCTGAGTATTTTATGTTAAACATTTCATTAATTCATTTATCTAAATTTGATTTTAGAGCCAGCTAAAACACCCGAAAGCCAGCAGGTCATTTTTAAACATAGTGTCAATTTTGTTAAATCTTTTTACACATTTTTGGAAGAGCTCCATAAAAATTGAATAAACACTAGCTGAATTGATTCATAGGTACAGTGTAAAAATCAACATTTCTTGGACACTATGCCCTTTCTACTATTAGGCTTTTGTTTGGGAACCTGACAAGTTAGGGTTAGGGTTAGCTTCCAAAGTGTAGTGTGCCTACAGTGGATTGTTTCCCTTATCAACAGATAAACCCAATCTTACACCTTGTTGCAAACATTTTTGAGACAGATTTCCTTTAAAAACAATGTAAGATGGCTATTCCTTTTGCAACATCATTAAACACAGCTGACAAAATTGTGAATTTTTAAATCTGCTGTGTACCTAGATAATGTAAACTGTGCAATATCTGTCAACCAGGAGTCTAAAACTGCAACTTTTTTCACTGTATGCAGCAGTGGGCTGTGCAAAGAAAAAGGAGATTTAGTTTCCGATGTACTAGTTACTATTGTTTCTGTCCACATTTAATGCACCCTTACCACTAAAACCATTTTTCTTGAAACTCATTGCTTATGAAAAGATATGACTGCTGCTTGCCAAATGTGACTAATGTAAATCTAAAATGTTGCACAAATGATTTTATTGTTTTCTTGTCTTGATCAATGCAATTCAAGGCAAGGCAAATTTATTTGTATAGCACAATTCAGTACAGAGACAATGCAAAGTGCTTTACATGATTAAAATATATGAAAATATCCGATAGGTGCGGAGCCCATCCCCCCACGTCCTGCCCTCCTCCGCTGCGTTGGCGGGCGCCTTGGCCCTCTGGCGCGTTGACGGTCCTCGGGTTTGGGGCGGGTTCACGGGTGGGCGCCGGCCCATTCCCGGCGGTGGATTCGCGGGGCCTGGCCCCCCTGCCACGGGGGCGGGGCGCCCCTGGGGCCTCTGGCCCCCAGGGCCCATGGCCGGGACCACTTCAGCACGGCCGGCTGCCGGCGGAGCCCACGGGCTCGTCCCCGCGGCTCTTGGGGGCGTCGGCATTGCGGTGGCTAGGGGATTTCCTCGGGGTCGTCTCTCCTCTTTCCTCGGGGGGGGGTTGCAGATTTCCTGTGAGGGCCCCTCTCGGGCGCACTGCTTTGGGGGCCCCTTTGGGAGTCCGGGGTTACGGGTCCCCTGACTCCTGCCTCTGTGCTCGGGGAAGGTGGGTCTTCGGTTCTCCACAATCACTATCAATATATTTCCTTCTGGATAATTTTCACCTAAACTAGTGCACTTTCACAAACTCCCACAGGTGCTGGGTCCCAGGTATTAAATGTTCACTTATATACAGAAAGGCTATAATTCATTTATTTACTTTCTTTTACTTTCTTTTTTAGGTATCACATTACACATGTCAGCTTAAATAATAATACATATGATTTAGCAATGGTATCAAGGTGTTACACGATTGTATCTGTTGCTTTATGTCTGTTGGTTGTGCTGTTCTTTTTGTGTCTCTTTCCAGGTGATGGAGCAGACAGAGGACGTTTTATCATTCTCTTCCTTTTATCTCTTCTTTCTTTCACCTCTTCTTTCTTTTTTTTTTCTTCTCTTCTTGTTTTTCTTTTACTCTCCTACTTTCCCATTGTAGTGTCCATATAATTTGAAATTCTCCCTGCAGGAATCACAATAAAGCTATTTACACGCACAAATCAAGCGGAGCATTATGGCGAAAGCTGTTTGCTCCACTTGTGAAAGTAAAATCTGTCGAGCTCTATTTGGCATTAAGATATCAATTCTTATTGCCACATTGCTAGACAGGACACTGGGAAAAAAAAAAAAAAAAATATATATATATATATATTTCCATATATATATATATATATATATATATATATATATATATATATATAAGCAAGTAGGAATAAAGTGTAGAAACAAATATAGAACATTAAAAACAGTTGGACTAAAAAAGTTGAACTAGTGATGTTTCAGTAGAACTATTTAACTAGAGCAGTCGACGGCAGTCCTAAACAAATGTGTTTTTAATCTTGAGTTAAAGGAACTCAGGCTTTCCACACTTTTACAGTTATCTGGAAGTTTGTTCCAGCTAAGTGAAGCATATGGACTAAATGCTGCTTCTCCGTGTTTGGTTCTGGTTCTAGGTATGCGGAGTAGGCTGGAGCCAGAAGACCTTAGTGCTCTGGATGGTTGATACACTGATAACAAGTCTGTGATGTATTTAGACGCTGAGCCATTCAGGGATTTATAGACAAACAGAAGAATTTTAAAGTCTATTCTCTGAGATACAGGGAGCCAGTGTAAGGACTTTAGAACTGGGGTGATGTGCTCTACTTTCTTAGTCTCAGTGAGGACACGGGCAGCAGCGTTCTGGATCAGCTGCAGCTGTCTGATCCACTTTTTAGGCAGACCTGTGAAAATACCATTGCAGTAATCAATTTGACTAAAAATAAACACACGGATTAGTTTTTCCAGATCATTCTGAGACATTAGGCCTTTAATCCTGGAAATGTTCTTCAGGTGATAGAAAGTGGACCTTGTAACTGTCTTTAGATGCTTTTGGAGGTTCCGGTCTGGGTCCATCACTACACCCAGATTTCAGGCCTGATCAGTGGTTTTTAGCTGAAGCGACTGAAGCTGTGAGCTAACTTTTGATCTCTCCTGTATTGGTCCAAATATTATTACTTCAGTTTTGTTTTTATTCAATTGAAGAAAATTTTGGCACATCCAGGCATTGATTTCTTCTAAACATTTCCTCAGTGCTTGAACTGGTTCATAGTCACCTGGTGACATGGTGATGTAGAGCTGTGTGTCGTCTGCGTAGTTATGGTAGCTGATGTTGTTTTTTATTATCTGAGCAAGAGGGAGCATGTAGATATTGAAGAGGAGGGGACCCAGGATGGACTCTTGGGGAACCCCACATGTAATTTTTGTCATCTCTGATGTAAAGTTACCTACTGATTTAAACCAGTTGAGAGCTGTACCAGAGAGGCCGACCCAGTTCTCCAGGCATTCTAACAGAATGGAGTGATCAACAGTATCGAATGCTGCACTGAGGTCCAATAGAACCAGCACTGTGGTTCTTCCACAGTCTGTATTATATGGATGTCATTAAACACCTTGATAAGGGCGGTCTCTGTACTGTGGTGAGCATGGAAACCTGACTGGAAAACGTCAAAGTGGCTGGTCGTTGTTAGGAAGGTGTTTAATTGTTGAAACACAGTTTTTTCAATAATCTTACTGATAAGGGGGAGGTTTGAGATGGGTAGAACATCAAGGCAGCAGGAGGAGGAATTTAGCTGCTGCATGATCTCCTGTAAGCTTTTGTAGTTTATTTGGCTGAATTGGGACATTTGGTCAAGATCAATTCTAGTTGGAGACAACTTTGGTACTGAACTTGATATGTATGTACAAACTGATCCTCTGATCTTTAGGATTTTCTCAGTAAAGAAGTTAGCAAATTCATTGCAGGCCCTGGTGGAGTGGAGTTCAGAAGCCACGGACACGGGAGGGTTTGTTAATCTGTCGACTGTGGCAAATAACGCATGAGCATTATTAATGTTTTTGTTGATGATCTCAGAGAAGAAAGATTCTCTTGCATTTTTCAGTTGTAAATTATATCTGTAAAGTCTCTCTTTATAGATGTCATAGTGAACCTGGAGTCTAGTCTTTCTCCACCTGCGTTCAGCTTTTCGACATTCCCTTTTTTCACTTCTAACTGCTGGAGCATTTCTCCAAGGAGATTTTTTCTTCCCGGAAAAAAACTTTCACTTTAACTGGAGCAATGCAGTCAATGATGTCTGAGACTTTAGAATGAAAGTTATCTACTAGCTCATCTACTCAGTTGCAGCCCAAGGTTGAAGTATCAGAGTAAGCTTGAATAAAAGTTTCCGTGGCATTGTCCTTAAAGGTGCGTTTTCTTACTATGTCCCTTTTGTCTTCATTCCTTCTTTAGTTAGTTTGCTGAACTTCAGAGAGTAACAAGACATTTTAAATAAATAAACAAAATTAAGCACTTTAACAATGAATGAATAAAATTTATTATTTCCAGGTGCATTGACAACCTCAAATTACTAATGGTGATGAAAGAGATCATACCAAACTTAAGCATAGTTGTTAAAGCCTCGGGGGAAGTAATATCATCAAGATGATGGTGAAAAGTGCTTATTTGGCTTACATTGTTTTGGGAATTGAGGTATACAGTAGCTATCAACCAATTAGGCAATTAAGAGACTTGAATATGATCACTCATTGTTGTGGTTTGCTTTGAGAACCATTATACAGACAAAAAGAAAATCGAACCATAACTTCTGCGATAAATAACGCTAGGATTCTTAAAATTAATGATTAGCCAGGGTGCTCATGCTCTACTTTCTCTATCTTACCAAAAGGTGAACATTTTAAAATATGACTATTAATAGCTATAACTAAACTAGTGGAGTGGTGGCCTAGTGGTTAGAGCAGCGTGCTTGTGTTCTGAGAAGGCTGGAAGTACCTGCTTCGAACCCCACAGAGTACAACTTTGGGTCCTTGAGCCTTAGATTGTTCCCCAGGCGCCATAAGTGGCCCACTGCTCCCTATGGGATGGGTTAAATGCAGAAGACAAATATTGTTGGAATGTACAATTGCAATGACAAAGATTTATTCTTCTAAATTCCATAATAAACAAAACCAAAACACTGAAACTTAACTCTTGAACTGAAGAATATTTTGTTCACTGCTGATTATTACTGACAGTTTGTTTAGTCATTTTTCATTGGATTACAGTTTTCATGGTGTCGGCCTCTATTGACTTCTGGGCTCATTTTCCAGTGCTTCTGTTGTAGTATTCATAAAATCCAAACTTCTCTCTCTTCATCCAACCTCCTTTCATGTCTCTCCTTTCATCTTACCATCTCTTCCTCCTTCAACTTCCTGTGTTAGTTTAGTCCTGTTCCATCTAGTCTCACAAAAACCCACTCATCCACATACACTCATGTCTTTGCACTCAGCTCCAAAATTATGGATTGAACCGATCCACTAACAGGAAGAGGAGAGGGAGCCAAAGTGTCAGATATCAGACAGGACAGCTTGAGAGAAGTGGAGGGGACAAAAGCGGAGGGAAGAGGAGAGAGGAGGGGACCTCTTATTGAAATGGAAATAGAACAGGCCAATTAAAACATTTTACTGTGAGCTTGTTTGCGTCTCCAGCTCAGCACTCAAAGATTATATATACAGCACATTAAGGGGTAATGAGTATGAATAAATTGAACTCCTCAATTATCGTGCCACCACTGGGTCTCAGCAGTGACAATGTTCTTCTTAATTGTAATATAAATAAATATAATTCTCCTGCATGAAATAAACACATCCATCTTTAAATCCCAAATCATTGAGAGTGAAAGTGAGAGCATTGTTACAACAGAGACTTTGTACATGCATTAACAGTGTTTAAGTACAGTGCACTTGCTAATGCATTATAATGCTTACGTAGTAAGAGACTTTGGTGTTCCACAGACATAAATCTCACTGAAGGCAAGGATCCTAAACTAGATTTCAAGTCCTTCACTAGTTAATAACTATTTCATATTTGTAATGCTCTCTCTTGTACATATAAGCACACTAGGAGCTAAATAAATGGCTTCATCCTCCAAATGCATAACCGCTGTACTACAAAACAGTGACAGAACTGGAGCTCTTAATTATGGCACAAAGATAAAAAAAACACAGAAATTAACAAATGGCTGAATTCTACACTAAGCTTTCGTATATATACACACATACAGTATATTCGCTCACCTGCCTTGACTCACATATGAGCTCAAGTGACACCACATTCCTAATCCATAGGGGTTCAATATGACTTCAGTCCACTCTTTGCAGCTAGAGCAGCTTCAACTCTTCTGGGAAGGCTGTCCACAAGGTTTAGGAGTGTGTTTATGGGAATTTTCTACCATTCTTCCAGAAGCGCATTTGTGAAGTCACATACTGATGTTGGACGAGAAGGCCTCAGTCTCTTCTCTAATTAATCCCAAAGATGTTCTATCGGGTTGAGGTCAGGATTACTGACAGGCCAGTCAAGTTCATCCACACCAGACTCTGCCATCCATGTCTTTATGGACCTTGCTTTGTGCACTGGTGTACAGTCATGTTAGAAGAGGAAAGTGCCAGCTCCAAAGTGTTCCCACAAAGTTAGGAGCATGGAGTTGTCCTAAATGTCTTGGTATGCTGAAGCATTCAGAGTTCCTTTCACTGGAACCAAGGGGCCAAGCCCAGCTCCTGAAAAACAGCCCCACACCATAATCCTCCCTCCACCAAACTTTACACTTGGCACAATGCAGTCAGACAAGTATTGTTCCCCTGGCAACTGCCAAACCCAGACTTGTCCATCAGATTTCCTGATGGAGAAGCATGATTAGTCACTCCAGAGAACATGTCTCCACTGCTCTGGAGTCCAGTGGCAGCGTGCTTTACATCACTGCTTCCGACGCTTTGCATTGCATTTGGTGATGTATGGCGTGGATGCAGCTGCTCAATCATGGAAACCCATTCCATGTTCTGTGCACTGTTATTGAGCTAATCTGAAGGCTAACTGAAGTTTGGAAATGTGTAGTGATTGACTCTGCAGAAAGTTGACAATCTCTTTGCACAATGCGCTTCAACATCCGCTGACCCCGCTCCGTCAGTTTACGTGGCCTACCACTTCGTGGCTGAGTTGCTGTCGTTCCAAACGCTTCCATTTTCTTATGATACAGCTGACAGTGTAGTGTGGAAGATTTAGGAGCGAGGAAATTTCATGACTGGATTTGTTGCACATGTGGCATCCTATCACAGTTCCACGCTGGAATGGCGTACAGCGCACGTGACGTCACCGACTCAAGAGCAACGCCCCTTTTGCCGCTTAGGTAGGGCATACAGGTAGAGAACGCCTGTAGCCACCAGCCATTACACGCACAACAGAAACAGCGATATGACCGACTTTGCAGCCGTTAAACTTTCCCAAGACGATGTCCCAGGCGCACGGATTACTGGTCGCACTGTCGAAGAACACACCAACCTTCAGCTCAAACGATGGCTTGAGTGTCGAGGGCTTAAAAAGACCGGAAAACGGGCCGAGTTGATCGAACGGCAAGCTTTGGTTTTTTTTCCTGCGCGTCGGTCATGGCCTCGTCAGCCGTTTTTTTGTTTGTAATCACCGTCCAGGAATCGGTATATGTTTAATCTTTGTCTTATTTTAAATGTTTTTGAGTAAGCTATCATGGTAGCAGGGTATCAAGTTAGCGCCTGCTACCACCTGATAGCCTATATGCTGTCATTCAGCATATAGGCCTTCAGGCGCTTCATTATTAACATGTCGGCCACCAAAATACGCTTACCTGTTCACTACTTGATGTCACTGGAATTGGGTCAGGATGTTCTTCGGTTGGGCCCTTTCCTCCAACAAAATGCTTGCTACATAAGTACGTGAATTTGGTAACTTTTTCCGGGTTGAACTGTTGTCTAGGCTGACCGCACCGGTCCCAGCGCACACATTTCTCCTTGGCAGTCTTGAAGAAAACATCCTTCATATGCGGCCGATCAGCGTACCTCGAGTCGCTGTTGCACGTTCCATAGCAACAATGTTTAAAACCCATGGTTTTAGATTTGGAAAAAGCAGGCGTTTACCGAGTAAAACCAAGGGTAACGCACGTCTCTTTTACAGCGACACAGCGGCGGACTATGCAAGTTTGCCCTACTGCGTACCACGTGATGTGACGTCATCGTGACGTTACGTTTCTAAAAATAGCTCGCTCGCGGTACGCCATTCACTGAGCTCCTGAGAGCGACCCATTCTTTCACAGATGCCTAGGTGCTTGATTTTATACACCTGTGGCCATGGAAGTGATTTAACACCTGATTCCAATAATTTGGAGGGGTGAGCAAATACTTTTGACAATATAGTGCAAACCACTACAAACCACAAAATGCATTCTATGCCCAATAATGATTTGATACTAAATATTCTAATACTGATAGCAAAAACAGATATTCTTTCCATAGATGGATGTGTTAACACAAACAAAATAAACTCTCTTCCTAAAGTGATAAATATTAGAGGTTCAAGTTTGGCTCAAGCAGCTACTGCCCAACCAGGAACGCATTGTCTATCAAAGATATGATTGTCTGAGTTGTTGATTTTCCTTGGATAGCAAAACTAAATAAGGCTCTTACATGTTTATTCATTAAATCAGTGGAAGCCTGGAATAAATCCTAAAAAATGTCTTCATAATAGCATAGCTACCTGATTATTGCAAGAGGCCCTTTACAAAAGAAACTACCACCCTATAGATCACCAAGTTGTGTGACGTCTATGCCGTAGATTGCGTAGACATCCATGGCAGACATGCAGCCAAAAATATGAATATGTCCAACATTAAAACTGGTGGCTCTAATTGAAATGGAGATGAACTTATGAATTCAGTCATTTCAAGCTATTTTGGAGAATAGAACCTTTAAAAATATATTTTACACATAAAACACATTTTTCACGGTACACACACACACACACAAAAAACAACAACATTTGTTTTGTGTGTGTGTAGGTACTTTATGGGGATGCTGGCTTCTTTGTACCCAGGTATTTTAGTTAAACTTTACTTACGCTCTACTTTGATTTTATTCAATGATTAAATCTGATCTGGCTGTAAGTGGGAACAGTGTTATAGTTAATCTTTTAAGATCTTTGTCTAAGATCCACAAACAAAATTTCTGTTCAGGGGCATTAGGAGCCACATGTTACCTTAATTCTTAGGGAGACATTGCACTGGAGACATGTGGGCTCAAGAACCATTACCCATGTCTTTTCTCTCTCTTTTTCTACCACTTTTCTCCATTAACTCGTGTTTAACATTGCAGATTAGAGTTTGTATTCAATACTCTCAAAAACCTTAGAAATGTCCTCCAGGTGTCCAACTATCCAGTAAGGACTGTATATTTTATTGATAACTTTAATAGATTAAAAAAATACAACCTAGACCTCCCCTAAATTCACTGCCTCTTTCCTATTCTTGTGGGATGAGAAAACACCCGTGTTGGCCTTCTCAAGCTGTCTGTACTTTAGACATCAAAGATCAAGAAGTCTCCAAGGATCAGTAGTAGAAGATTTTATGTTTCTGCACTGTCGCTGTTAGAAGAGGAAAGCAAATATGGAAGGTTTGTAAGTAAACTGCTTCGCACACAGAGCACATCTCTTTCTTTGCTCCATTTATCCTACGTGTCTGTCTTAGTGTTTAGTGTTATGTTCATATAAATTCACATATGCCATGAATCCAAACACAAGCCTGGGTATATGTGGAAGGAGTATCCACAAAAAGCATAAGAAATAATGAAATAATGAATTAGAAATAATGACGTTAGCTACCCAGCAGATACATTGTACCTGATACGGTCAAGTCTCAAGCAACAAATTTACCAGTATGATTCTGTTATTTGACCAAATAAAAGTTACTCTGTTGTTGTTTGGCCAAGTAGTAAATATATTCTGACTACACTTAGCAGTACAACACTGCTGAGAAATAAGTTTTCTAACCCTGCAAATATAGTTCCTTGGAAAACCATTCATAACCTTGAGTGTTTTCACATTTTGTCACGTTGCAAACACAAATCTTTTAGGTTTTAAATCTTTTTCAACCTTGATGTTTTCTTCAGATGGATCTGTATTTATATTTCTGCCTTTCTCCAGGAGTCCTTAGGTGAGAGGCGGGTACACACTGGCCAGCTGGCCAGTTAATCACAGGACAAAGCAGAGGCACACAGGACAAACAACCATCCATGCATGTTTTTGGACTGAAGGAAGCCGACGCACTTAGAAGGAACTTACATATGCCATGTGAGAAAATACAAACTCCAAGAATACATGAGATGTTCCACATTTTTGGGGTATTATCTTCTAACCTAACCCTACTTTAAACTTCCTCCCAAATTTGATTCCCGATCTGTCTGCTGTGTTATTTACTCTCCATGATGCTGTTTGCTATCGGATGTTCTCTAACAAACCCCTGAGGCATCCAGCTGTATTTGCATTAACTGATTAATTGAATTAGACAGGTGGGCGCTGTTAGTAATTTTATTATTTCTAAATGGAATGGTTGGTAGTAGATTTTATTTAGGAGCATCAGCTTAAGGGGAGCTGGATAGAAAATGCATGGCACTTTTTTAGATTATATAAAAAATAAAACAATGCATCATTTTCCTCCTACTGTAAAATTATGCCCAATATCATATTTATATAATGCAGATGCCTTTGTTGCCAAGTGATTATGGTAATTAAACTTTGTGTTTTAATTCTCCTTCAGGCTTACTGCTGCTTTTGACACGGTATATTATGATGTTTTAATATCAAGACTGGAGACTTCTGTTGGTATTAAAGGCACACACACAGCCATAGAAGGCTTAAATCCTATTTATCCAGTAGAGGTTTATCTGTCCAGTTGGGACAGCTTTCACTTATATAAATAGGGTACCTAAAGGCTCAATATTAAGTCCTATATTATATTCTCTTTGTACCGCTCCCTCTGGGATCCATTTTTCGCAAATGTGTGAAATATATGTCATTCCATTTTTATGCGAATGACATTCAGGTCTACCTTTCATTAAAATCCAGCTGCTTCCGGTCAGTGAAGAGGTTGCTCTAATGTTTGGCAGATGTCAGAGCATGGATGGAGCTGAAAAGGACAAAAAGGCGAAGGTAATTTATTTGGTAAATTGGACCTGCTGACAGGATGCAGATCACTGGACTCTTCTGGTTGTGTGTCTGTCAGGAACCTTCGGGTGATCTTTGACTCTGATTTTAAACTCAATAAAAAGATCAGTTGAGTAGGTCAGTCCAGCTTTTATTATCTGAGGCTTAGTAAAAACAAAGACTATCTACTTCATGATGTCCTTCAGGGAGTTATTCATGCTTTTATTACTTCTAGACTGGACTACTGCAACTCCCTCTATTGTAGGGTTGACCAGGCTCTTCTTGGCTGTCTTCAGCTGGTTCAAAATTCATCTGTCCTTGTTCAGACAGGGATAAGATGACATAAACACGTCTGAGATCTCAAGACCAAAAGCTCTTAGTTGTTCCAAGGACTCAGCTGCTGACCAGGGGAGACAGAGCTTTTTCAGTCCCAGGTCCTAGCCTCTGGAACAGTCTCCCTCTTTCTGTGAGGTCTGTTGGAACTTTAAATTATTTTGAGTCTCTTTTAAAAATTTCTATTTTTAAACTGCCTTTCAATTCCAGAGAGCATGATCATTAGGCCAGCCTTTGCTTCTTCTTTCGATTTTATAGCTGATTTTATTTCTTATTCTGTCAACCTTGTATTCTATTGCTTATTGCTTTTGTATTATTTCTAACTTTCTTTTAATTCTTATGTACCTGTACAGCACTTTGCTCATTAAAGTGTTTTATAAATAAATTAATAAATAAATAAATGATGATGATGATGATGATGATGATGATGATAAATGATCATTTTACCCCTCAGTTCAGCTAAAAAGACTTAGTTTAGAGCCTCAGATGTTACACAACCCATTGAAAAGAAAAATATTTTTATGAACATCTACAATAGATAGTTTGCTATTTTTAAAGAACCACTTTTTATTTCCACTTTCAGGTTGCAAAAAGAAGACACATTGATTTTCCTTTATGAGTTGATATCTGTGGGAAATGATTTAACAGAAAAGCACAGTTTTCATTCTAATGAAGCAAAAATATAGGTCTAGACATTCTTACAAGTGCTTTCAGAAATTCAATGAAAAGACCAAGAAACTACTTAAACCTTGATTTGTATTTATATCTTTGTTTAAAACACTAGTTGGTTCATTTTTAATAAAGTATTTAAGAGCCACCATGAAAGCTCCAAAGAGCCACTTGTGGCTCCAGGGCCCTTGTCTGTTATGTGAAATCTCAATAAAATACGCTATAGTTTGTGGCTGTAGTGAAACAAAATGTGAAAAAGCAATACAAATTTTGCAATGGAATGTAGATAATGACAGAATGTGGGAAACTGATTACTCCTGTCAAGTTAAATACGCTTTATCGACAATTTACTTTGTCGTGTTCTATTTTCAATTAATACACTTCTATTCCAATGTGCATGACAATAAATAAAATAAAATAAAGAGTCAAAAGGCCGACCATGATTTTTTAAGTGTTCCAAGCACCCTTAAGAACATAACTCTGAGCATGGCCAGTGGATTCAGATCTGGTTCCTAAGGAGGTGTACTTTAAAGATAATCAACAGCACTTCATAAAATATGGAAAATAAACCCCGTTAACATCCCCTAGCAGTGTTAATTTAGACTGATACATCTGTTGCGGCAGCTCTTATTTAAGCTGCCATATAAGACAAAGAAAAATATGGTAAGAATATATATAATGCTATCTAAAGAGAATCAGTCTTTGAAAATATAATGCTGCCACAATTTTCTGGTTGTGTTGTTTGAGACCTCTGCTCTCTGTCTCCCTCTCTGACAGCCTCTTAGATGAATGCTCTCTGCTTTCTCGAGCTGACTTTGTTGTTTTCCCAGGCATCCATGTGCAACTAGGCTAATGAGTACATTTAGCTGGAAAATGCTGAGGTAACACTTTCATCACACCCTGCATGTGTGGATGAGTGCGCACAGTCTAGGATTTGTGTATGCACTTGTGTGTATGTGTGTGTGTAAGGGGGTGTATCATCTGTTTATTAGGGTCATAGTGTTAGAAGTTTTAGCTTATTCAGTCTTCCTTGTCTTAGTGAATACTGTACGATTGTCTACTCTTTTGATGCCTACCCTCTGAGCATCTGTTCTGTACAGCATTAATGTGGTAATGGTTCCCCTCTTTTATAAAAACATCCCTCACATAAAAGTTTAAAGGATCACTCCACAAAGGCCTTTTTTACTACTTCTCTGTAATGTATAATTACTCTACACAGTTCTTTAACTTGAAAATTAAAATTTTTGCCTAGTGACAATTTGCAAACTTTAATCTTTCAAGGAATGCCTGTCTAATACATTTCACAGTATTTTTCTTACATCATGTAAACTGACTGCTGCCTGTCTTTTTGACTTGAGTATCAGTTGACCTGAACATTTGCATTTTTGCTAATGACTATTTGCACACTTTTCAACCTCTCAGGGACTGTTTTGTCTGATCAATTCATGCAATTGCACAGTAATTTAGATATTTCTGTAAAATGACTGCTATCCATCTTTTCTTGAACATTTAAAGCTTATTAGATGCTAAGGACTATTTGCATGCTTTTAGCTTCTCGTGAATTGTTCTCAGTGCAGTCAAGTTGTTGTGACTGTGTGTTCTGTGTGAATCTGTGTGAATTCTGAGCCAAAATATCATTATGGTTACATTATGACATTAAAGATTCTTGATTCTTGCATGAACATACAGTAACCAACAAGGGTCACTGCACATGCCAGAAGCAAGGTAAACCAATTACAGGGAAGCCTGTGCTCAACAAACCATGAAAATGCCATATCACACCATGCAAACACAACAAACAGAGGTTATATTAGCTTTCTTCTCAAGGTTTTTGAATAACTGATTCTCAGGAGTAAATAGAGTAAATGGTAAATTAGTGACACATTTTAACAAACCTGTAAGTGTGTATATTCTCTGTTACACTAGTTAGAAGGACTATGTTGGAGTTCAACGTTTGTGAATCTTTTAAAACTGCACGGAGCTAAAATACTAACAATAATGCATAACACAACAAACACAAACATGTAAATCTGTATCCACAGACACGCGCGCCCACACGCACACACACACACACACACACACACACACACACACACACACACACACACACACACACACACACACACACACACACACACACAGTGTGTGAAACAAAATCTCCAAAATCCACTCTGATCTTCTGGTCTTTATTTCTTTTTACTGAGGCCTTTCTCTTCTTCTCATAAAATTATACGCGGTTTGTTTCTTGCAACTGTCAGCCATATTGAAAGTATACGGTGAGAGCAGCGGAGCTACAATGAACAGCTAACCCTAAAGCCAACCGCTAAGCTAACCAGATACATAAATACTAGAAGTGCGCATGCACAGCCAGCACGCGTAAACTAACAAGGAACATGCACGTACACAGGCGTTATATTAGCGTGTCAGAATGATTGGCATGTGGGACAACCAATAGATAAGGTGATGTCCCCAGAACTTGAGGGACAGAGGGGAGTGAAAGCAGGACCAAGGCTCCTTCCGAATACCCTTAATAATAGCTTCTAGCTCCTGTTCCTTGACCGTCTTTGGGGTAACCAGTAAGAACTCTATTGTGGGTGGTAAAGGAGCTTTGGTCTGCTGTGCTGAATTCTTGGAGTTAAAGGACATCCTTTAACTCCAACGTCATTACATGAAGGAAACGCACATGGATGATGAAAGTCAAATCCGGGCCTACAGCACTTGCGCTCACAGGCTCTTGTTCCAACCTTTCAACTTTTCTTCATTATATTTACATTAAAACTAGTTATTACCTAACTGTTAAAATGATAAAGCTAACATGGATTCAAATGCAAAGCAAAGCCCAATCAATATGCCTGCAAACGCTAATACCAAATAAACCTACCCCACTCCTCTTTCGACTGATTGCTACCTGCTTGCTCTCTGTGGGAGGAGAAGCTAATTTTTTTTTTTTTTTTTTTTTTTTTTTTTTCCCAGTGTCCTGTCTAGCAATGTGGCAATAAAAATTGATATCTTAATGCCAAATAGAGCTCGACAGATTTTACTTTCACAAGTGGAGCAAACAGCTTTCGCCATAATGCTCCGCTTGATTTGTGCGTGTAAATAGCTTTATTGTGATTCCTGCAGGGAGAATTTCAAATTATATGGACACTACAATGGGAAAGTAGGAGAGTAAAAGAAAAACAAGAAGAGAAAAAAAAAAAAAAAAAAAAAAAGAGAAAGAAGAGGTGAGAGAAAGAAGAGATAAAAGGAAGAGAATGATAAAACTTCCTCTGTCTGCTCCATCACCTGGAAAGAGACACAAAAAGAACAGCACAACCAACAGACATAAAGCAACAGATACAATCGTGTAACACCTTGATACCATTGCTAAATCATATGTATTATTATTTAAGCTGACATGTGTAATGTGATACCTAAAAAAAAAAAAAGGTAAAAGAAAGTAAATAAATTATAACCTTTCTGTATATAAGTGAACATTTAATACCTGGGACCCAGCACCTGTGGGAGATTGTGAGAGTGCACTAGTTTAGGTGAAAATTATCCAGAAGGAAATGGCTTGATAGTGATTGTGGAGAACCGAAGACCCACCTTCCCCGAGCACAGAGGCAGGGGTCAGGGGACCCATAACCCCGGACTCCCAAAGGGGCCCCCAAAGCAGTGCGCCCGAGAGGGGCCTTCACAGGAAATGTACAACCCCCCCCGAGGAAAGAGGAGAGACGACCCCGAGGAAATCCCCCAGCCACCGCAATGCCGACGCCCCCAAGAGCCGCGGGGACGAGCCCGTGGGCTCCGCCGGCAGCCGGCCCCGCTGAAGTGGTCCCGGCCATGAGCCCTGGGGGCCAGAGGCCCCAGGGGCGCCCCGCCCCCGCGGCAGGGGCCCCGGCTGCCCCCCGGGGGGCCAGGCCCCGCGAAGCCACCGCCGGGCATGGGCCGGCGCCCACCCGGGAACCCGCCCCAAACCCGAGGACCGTCAACGCGCCAGAGGGTCAAGGCGCCCGCCAACGCAGCGGAGGAGGGCAGGACGTGGGGGGATGGGCTCCGCACCTAGCGGAGACTTGAGATGATCTTGGAAGAGGGAGCTGACCGAACCCAAACCTGGGAAAAAAAAAAAAAAACTCATTCACACCATCCCTCCCTTGTGCCCCACTCGCCACACACAGACACCAAAAAAATAAATAAATAAATAAATAAAATAAATAAATAAAATAAAAAATAAATAAAAAAAAGGACGCTTTACACACATTCCCACATAGCATTCACATCCAAAAAACCCAAGTGGGGGGGGGGGTCACCACAATTCAACAATACGACTGCCTGTGCCCGACCCCCGGCCCCGCCCCCGGACCAGGCGCCCCCCGGACCAGGCCCCCCAAAGAGGGGGGGCCGACACGACCCGCTCGGGCCATCCGACCAGAGCCCCCCATCACCCACTATATACCTAATAAACCCCCTCCCACCCCGACCTTACCCTAGCCACCCCTGCCCCCCATCCCTTCCTGGGGAGAGCAGAGGCGCCAGCCCCAGATCCGGTAAGCCGCCGGCCAGCCGCAACAGCCCCCCGCCAAGACCCCGTACCCAGTGGCCCGCACCTCCTCCAGGCCCCAGACTCCGTGCCGCGATCGGAGATCGGGGGTGTGCAAAAGACCCCCGATCCTCCCTACGCCCGCTCAGATGTTGTGTTGTTGCATGTTGTTCTCAGGTGTGTTTAAAACTGGGAGCACCGAAGGGGGTGCACGGCACAGCCCACCCCCCCTCCGGAAGGGAGCTGGTGCCAGCGCCCCCCCTCCAAGCAACTACCCAGAAGAACCCTCAATGTCTAAATGCGAGAGGGGGTGAAGGGAGCCGCCCGGGGCGAGGCTCACACAACATAAGCCCCCCCCCAGACGTCTTCCCCCCCACCCCCCCCATATCGTGGCCTACATGGATGTGCGTTGTGAAAATGTTTGGAGTGAAAGTGTCTAAAATGCATGATAAAATTGGGGAGAGGGACGTCACCAAAAGGTGGCAACCTCCAGTAACGCCCTCTCCCCAAGGACCTACATGTGTGGCGGCGTGATGGAGCAGGCAGAGGGAGGAGTCCGGGGATGGGGAGCAAAGGACTGGGGAGCCAACCCAGGGAGCCAGCTCCCCTACTGACTCCAATAGGCACCCCCGCTCCCCGAAAGCCCCACCCGGAGAAAGGGGCCCCTCCAGCGGCACCACCATAGCCCGGGGGCCGGGGAGAGGCCGCAGGGCCCGCCAGCCAACCACCCACCAGGACCAACACCTCTACCTCCCCCAGCCCACCCCCCATGCCTACTGTATTTAACCCCCCCCCCAAAAAAAAAGATTATTAATAATAATAATAATAATAATAATAATAATAATAATATATAATTAAATAAATAAATTAATAAGATGGGGGACCCTGGCCAGCCAGCCCGCACGAGCCATCCCAAACCCCACCCCCCAGGTCAGACCCGCACCGGGAGACCACACGGACCAGGACCGGGACAGGGGGCCGGACACAAGCCCACCAGAACGTCCACCAAACCCCCCCCCCCCACACACCACCCGTAGATTTAAACCCTCCCCAACACTAACATTCAAACATCTCACCATACATTCGCCACTAGACATCCAGGCTGGGTAAGTCACTACTCCCCCTCCCTCCCCTCCCCCCACTAGCAGAATGCCAACCCAAAGAAGGGGAAGAGCATCTGCCCTGAGATGTTAATGACCATGCCCCCCTACCAGCTCAACAGGCCCTGAGGACCCCCAGCGCTCCAGAGGCCCCGTGCAGGGGCGGACACCCGGGCGCACGCCGGCCCAGACCCCAAGCGGCACACCCCCCGGAACCGGAACCCCCGAGGCCCCGCCGGGGCCCCCGCCCGAGGGCGGCGCGCCCCAGGGACCCCAGGCCCCCAGACCCACCCAGGACCCACCCAGCGACAGCACAGCTACCAGGTCAGTAACCCACGTCCGTCCCCGCGTAGCTCCCCAAGAGCGCCGCAAGCGGTGCTGTGGGCCACCCGTAGGCCTCCCAAGCTCCTCCCATATGGGGGCAACAGACCCTGGAGTCAGACCCACCAAGCGCCCCACTCCAAGTGCCCCCAGAGTCCCAGGAACCCCTCCACTCAGCCACTGCGCCCTGCAGGAAGCAACCCACCGCCCCCCATTCCACTAAGTGATAGTGCTAATCAAAGGAGCCCAAAGAGATCGAACAGATGTTGATGCAGATGCTGTCTCAAGATTAATATGATCCAACAAAAGATCTCTATATTGATTGATACTGAGATTCTCCTTACTTTTCCAATTCATGAGGATAGTTTTCTTTGCGATACATAGTGCAGTGAAAACCATGTAAACTATTTTATTCCCCAGAGGACTTTCCTCAAAATTACCAAGCAAGCAAACTGATGGGGAAGGTGTAATTTTACAGCTCAAGCACTTTGATAAGTCCTTACATATCTGTGTCCAGAACCTCTGGACTGGTGTGCATAACCATAACGCATGAATATAATTATCAGGATGATTGCCTATGCAGTGTGGACAGATATTAGATTGTGCCAGACCCATCTTGAATAATCTTTGTCCTGTGTAGTGTACTCTGTGAAGGATTTTGTATTGTATTAGTTGTAAGTTGGTGTTACTAGTCAATTTGAAAGTTCTTAGACATATCTGAGCCCAGAAGTCTTGTTCAAAGTTGACTGATAGATCCTCTTCCCATTTCGTAATAGGAAGAGATATTGAATCATCTATTTTAGTCAGTGTCCTGTATGATTTAGACAGTAGTTTGGGGGGGTTTAAATCTAGGAACTCTAATATATTACTTGGAATTTGTAAACCACCTTTAATATGCTTAAATCTTTTTCTAATTATAGATTTAAGTTGTTCATATTCCAAAAATTTATTTTTACTAATGCCATATTGCATATTTAGTTTGGAAAAATTGATGAACTCGGTTCCATCAAGTAAATGTTCCAGATATTCAATACCTTTGTTCTTCCAGTATGTAAAGTTTATCATATTATTATTTTGTAGGATGTCAGGGTTGTTCCAGATGGGTGTACGACTGCATGGGATAAGTGACGACTTTGTCATTTTAAGAAACTCCCACCATGCTGTCAGAGTAGAGCTGATATTGATATTTTTAAAGCATGTATGCCGTTTTATATTTGAGCTAATAAACGGCAAATCTGAAATCATGATATTATTGCATATTTTCTGTTCTATATCTATCCAGGGCTCGTCTAACGGATTTTGCTTTATCCATTTAGTGATATATTGTAGTCTATTTGCCAAGTAGTACTTATGGAAGTTAGGCAAATCTAGTCCCCCTCTGTCTTTAGTTTTCTGTAGCGCCTTTAAGCTGATACGGGGCGGTTTATCTTTCCAAAGAAATTTAGAGATTGAAGAGTCTAGAGATTTAAACCAGTCAGATGATGGTTTATTGGGGATCATTGAAAATAAGTAATTAATTCTTGGTAAGACCATCATTTTAATCGAAGCTACTCTACCCATGAGTGAAATTGGAAGCGATTTCCATCTATCCAGGTCATCTTCTATCTTTTTTAAAAGTGGGATGTGATTAGATTTTACTAAATCTGCAAGTTTAGACGACACAGTGATACCCAAATATGTGATGTTTCCTGAGCGCAAATGTAAATCTAGGGGGTTTTGGAAAGAGCAATTAATTGGCAGTACCGTAGATTTAGACCAGTTTATAGAGTAATCAGAAACCTTTGAGAAGGATTCTAGTAATCTAATTACTTGAGAAAGGGAAGAGTTTGAGTGCTGAAGATAGAGTAATACATCATCAGCATAAAGACTAATCTTATGCTCTATATTCATGCATTTTATACCTTTAATAACCTTTGTTTGTCTAATTGTTGCTGCTAGAGGTTCAATAAAAATGGCAAAAAGTGAGGGGGAAAGTGGGCATCCTTGCCTAGTGCCCCTCTGGAGACAAAAGCTGGAAGATGTTTGATTATTTGTCCTGACACAGGCTGTAGGAGAGCTGTATAAAATTTTTAACCAATTTATAAAAAAATTGCCAAAACCAAATTTATGCAGAGTAGCGAATAAAAAATTCCAGTTTACTCTATCAAATGCTTTTTCTGCATCTAAAGACATTATAATAGTTTTATTATTTGTACTGTAGGAATAATCTATTAAATTAAGTAATCTGCGTGTATTTGTGGATGACTGCCTTCCTCTGATAAAACCAGTTTGGTCTGGGTGGATTATGAAAGGAGTGACTTTATCTAATCGTTTTGCAAAAGCTTTACATATTATTTTAATATCCACGTTGATTAAGGATATGGGACGATAGCTGGTGGGCAACATAGGATCTTTGCCTGGCTTAAGCAGAAGACTGATGGTGGCAGAGTTCATATTAGCTGGACATCTGCCATTTTCCTGAATTTCTTGCAACATTCTGTGAAACGTTGGTGCCAGAATACTCCAGAACTCCTTATAAAACTCAGTAGGGAATCCGTTTGGACCTGGAGCCTTTTTATTGGGCATGCTTGTTAAAGCTTCCTGAACTTCAACTGTTGTCAGCGGTGAGTCCAGTGTCGTTCTTTGGTTATCTGATAGTTTAGGAAGTGTAATTTTATCCAGAAACTGCTTGATGACATTGTCTGATGGATTTATCTGTGATGTGTATAAAGTTTTGTAGAAATCACGGAAGGTGTTATTTATACATTCTGGATCATGTAATGTATTCCCATTGGAATCTGTAACTGCAAATATAGTCGTTTTCTCTTTATTTATTTTTAACTGATTAGCTAAGAAGCTTCCTGACTTATTGCCATGTTCAAAATTTTCTAATCGAAGTTTTTCTATTAGAAATTTGTTTTGCTTTTCAATATACTGGTTTAATTCTAGTTTTATTTTACGGATTTTTCCCAACTTTCCCTCTTCCAGGGAAGTTTCTAGTAACTTAAGTTTTTCTTCTAATTCCTGAATCTTCTTGTTTTCCAACTTCTTTTTGTGAGATGAGAATGAAATTATTTTACCTCTCATCACTGCTTTCCCTGCTTCCCAAAGTATAGATGCTGAAGTGCCTGGCAGATCATTGTGTTCTAAGTATGAAGCCCACTCTTCTTTGAAAAATTTATTAAAATCTTCATCTTTAAGCAACGATGTATTAAATCTCCAGCTCTTGTTTTGTGGGGTTATTTTTTTATTTGTTAGGGTTAAAGTAACAGGAGCATGATCACTAATAGCGATAGGATGAATTACAGCATCTGAAACGTCCGACAGCAGCGAACTGCTGATTAAGAAATAGTCCAAACGAGAATAAGAGTGGTGAACATTTGAAAAAAAAGTATATTGCTTACTATTAGGATGAAGAGAACGCCATGCATCGCAAAGACCAAAATCACTCATGTATTGTTTGACTATATTTAATGACTGCCAACTACGCTGAGACCCTGTTGTATTCAGCCTGTCTATTTCCTCATTTAGACCAAAGTTGAGGTCACCCCCAATAATTAGAGAACAATCCCCGTGTTTTGAAAGTGCATGGAAGAGTTTGTGGAAGAATGAGGGTTCATCAACATTTGGACCATATACACTAACAATACATAACTTCTGGTTATGAATAGATATTTTAATTAATATGAATCTACCTTCGGGATCGATAATTTTATCTAATATTTTAAAACTAACGTTTTTGTGGATTAAAATTGCTACTCCTCTCTGTCTAGAGTTATAGCAGGCAGCAAACACATCAGGGAACTCAGGTGAGTTAAGATCACTTACAGTTGTATCTGATTTATGGGTTTCTTGCAATAAGACAACATCTGCCTTTAATCTTGTAAGGTGGTTAGAGATCTTTAGCTGATTTAATAATGTGACCTCAGTTGTAAACATGTCAAGATGACCAAAACTGTCCAGAGCATAAGAAATAACAGCAAGAAAAGAAAAAGAGGAAAAAACAGGAGAAACAAAAAGGTAAAGATACAGTAATGAAACGAAGCATCAGTTTTGTCAGTTATTTATTTTTTCTGTATTTATTTGTAATTTGTTTGCCATGGAAAATGGGTGACATTCACTTATGAATTAAAAAAATGGTATTCAATTTCTTTTGTTAGCGTATGTAAATTGCCGATGGTAGGGCAGTGTCTTAAATTATCTTCTAGGACCCTGCATTAAGTGGGGCCAGGTCTGGCTGCGGGTAAATAAGGCAGGTGAGTACTGATAATTTAGCCATTAGCTTAATTTGTTTTACACTTTATATATCCAAGGCTTATGAATAGCAACCTAGATTTTATTTTTTCATACATATTTCTTGTCACATACAAAATTAATGTACAATGACATGCACATGTTGGTCTTCAGTTGTGTGCCCCATTTGGTTATGCGAAAGTAAAGAGGTGACAAGCAGTAAGAAGACACACTTCAGCTGATATGAAAATATTTAATAAGCAAGAATTAATGGAACAAGTGGAAGATTAAAAAGCAAATAAATTGCACTGATAGCTTTTACAAACAATCTGAACAGAGAGCAAGAGTGGAAAAAATCTGGCAAGCTGCGAAAGGAACTTAAAAATAATGGACAGGTGATTGGTGGGACAAGCAACAGGTGAGTATGATCAACAGAAATGCATGGCAGTTGTGTGGGGAATGTGACTGGATGGACTGAAGGGAAAAATTAAAGTCACACATGAAAATAAACAAGAATAATCACACATAAAGACTAGATAACTGCAGTGCATTAACATTAAGGATATCAAAGTTAAAGAATGAAATATGTTAAGAGCATCAAACAAGTTAAAATCAGTCCCATAGATCCTGACACATTGTTCAAATTGGATGCTTCAGACATGTAAGGAAAAAATATCACCTGAAAAGTAGATGAATAACAGCCAAAATTGCATTGGTTATAATCTGTCTGAATAAATCTCAAACCATAAATAGATAGATTTGACCTAATTATTGTGAATGGTATCTTTTACCTTTCTAGACAGCTGAAGAAATAAGCAGGAAAACCCCGGACATCACATGGCCCTCACTTATTAGCCTAATTATGTAGGAGCTCTTTTCTCTTTATCTTTGATAATGCAGGAGAGTTGAATACCGTCTCTCACACACAAGCAGCCTTATCCATGGTATGCAACTTCCATTTGGGTTATTGATGTTTTTAGTATTACCATAGAAGAGGTCATAAAACTTATTAGTTTAAACTTCACACAGCAATTTTTATTAATCATTGATGCCAAGTTATAGGCTTGTAGGGGGATTTTTTTTAAACAGCTCAAAAAACCTATGGAGTAATGTCAGAAACTGTAAGTGAGAAAAAAATTACTTTCCTAACCTACTGAAGCTGGTTCAGTGTCTGCAATCTTCTCAGATGCTGCATTTGATGTAGCTCCGAATTGAGAACTCTGAACTTAGAATCACCCAGCTGCCTCCAGGTTTGCTTTGTTGTCACTATTTTTTATGCATTCCACATTTTCATTTTCAGTTTTTTCTTTCCTGTCTCTTTCCATTTTCTGTTTTTTTTCTCCTTTATCCCGTCTCATATACTTCTACGTCTCTTGGAGCAATTTTCATGCAGAAGGAGGGGTAGCGATAATAACAGGACTATTTATCACCGAGGTTAACTTAACGAAAAATCTGCCAACCTTGTTGAATTTGACAGCTATTGCATTATGTCCATATGCTTTGACTGTATTGAGTTTGCAGAATTCTCAACAGTTATTTACACTTATTTCTGGACTGTTTATTCAAATGTACAGTTCTTGTTGCTGTCAAACTCTTACAGCATTACACAGAATTTATTTTGAGCATTATTGCTGTCAGTTCCATCCTATCACACTGAATTGCGTACTCATGATAGGGCTGAAGTAACAATCTGTGAAGCATCTTTTGTGTTAAAGTCAACTTTATTAAGTCCTCATAGCTTGTAGTGCTGACTATCATCTGAAGTCTTTCTTCACAATACATATAATACACATTTGATGTGCATTATATAAAACTGAAATATTTCTACACTTTGAAAACAGTTACATTTAATTAAACTGAGATTAGAAACATTTGCATTTGCCTGAGATCCATACCGCCCCATGTGCAAAATCTTTCTAATCTCAAAGCATTTACAGTTCCATGGCTTTGCAAAGTCCCAGAGTACAAGCTCAGTAAAATAAATCACCTCTTTCTGAAGCTTACCTTATTTTTATTGCTTTAGATCGATGTCTACACAGTTGTTTTTGAGGACTTTCACGTCTCTCAAGACATTTTCTGTGGTACTTTGGGCTACTCTTAGCATTGTTATAGTGTTTGTCTGCCTCTCTCAATACAACGCCCAGGAAGCTATGACAATGGATTCAAGTCAGGCAGCATGCAATTGAAACTAGATATTTATACATATTTACACTGTATAAAAAAATCTGTTTTTCTCACTGTCTGACATTACCTTAGATAAAAACTTTCTTTTGGGATTACCATAATTATATCTATTTGATGAATGCCAGAAAAACAAGGGAGTAACTTTTTCTTACATTTAGAAGTTTACATACGTATACTAAAATGACTAAGGTTTTAAACCATTGGAAAAGCCAAGATGATGAGGGCCATGTAAGCTACTTCATGCCATTTGAGCTAAACGGAGAAGGTATTTTGAGGTAATACCTCAAACACACTGCTTACCTATGTTACTTCATGGAAAAATAAAAATAAATCAACCAAGAGATCAGAAAGAAAAAAGCAGACTAATACGGAAAAGCTCATTCTTAGGTACACTTTCCAGATCCCTGAATGTGTAACATCACTGATAGGAGACCCTTTATTTCAACTAGACAAGGAGGGAGATGGGCTGTCCTAACTGGCTTTAAATGCTGGAACAGCATCAGGCAGAACGTTAGAGGCTAGATCGGGATCCAGGGTACAGGCAGAGGTCATGCACAGGTAATCAGAACAGAGCAGACAAATCCGAGGGCTAGGCAAGGTTTTAGTTGTGCTACAGAATCATGGTCGTGGTCCACAGATCAGAAACTTAGTAGAAGTCTGTTAAGAGCAGGGAAATGCAGGAGACATTATCAAGGTCAAACAGGCACGGGAGGAAAAACTGGAATACAAGCAAAATATTTCTATAATGTGGCGGTGTCTGTGGAGCTTATATAGTGCAGATCACAGGTGTGAGACATAAGCCTAATTACAGCAGAGCAGGGGAGTGTGGCAGGGTGCAGACAATGGACAGGCACAATCATGACTGAATGCAACACATCACAATTAAGACAGAGTGTCAAAAAGAAAGTGCTGCAATGACCTGAAGTCTAGACCTCAATCTCATTGAGAATTTGTGGTATGACTTAAAGATTGATGTGTACAGATCAGAAGTTGTCAAAGTATTAACATTCCTTACTTAAGTAAAAGTCCAGATACTTGTGTAAAAAAGTAGAAATACTGATTGAACTCAAGAACAAAAGTAAATGGAAAAAATTATTTTAGCTTTTAATAACTGATAACTCTACAAAACAAAAGTGATGCACACAAAAAATAGGATATTAACCCTAAAAATATACTTTTAGCTGTAAATGTTTTGTTTCAGATTTAATAAAAAAATTATGAACAATAGAAGCTTTTGGTTTTTAGTTTGGGACAAAACAACACATTTGCTGTGAATTATTCTTGGAGCTCACAACATCGAAGTGCTTAAAAAAAAAATAAGGTTAACAATGAGGCATGTCCTGCATCTCTGAATCTCTTCTGTCTGCAATGTCTCCCAGTTTATTGTCTTCTCCTTGATTGTTTATCCTGTTTTGTTATGACTTTTACGTCATGCTGTTATCGATACGTGTAAATGTGACGACCCCGTTGTGAGAATGTAAATCGTTGAAAGTACAGATTTGTGTGCAAATGTAGGAAGTGAAAGTGCAAAGTCCACAATACATACTTGAGTAAAGTACAGATACCCGAAAAAGCTACTTGACGAAGTATTTTTACTTTGTACTTCCATTCGCTGTTACAGACATGGTCGACGCTATGCTTACTGAGCTTGAGATCTTTTGCAGTAAATAAAGTGCTAACATTTTACTCACTTTAGATGTACAAAGCTGTTATGAGACATACCATACAATACCCTGTTTAAAGGTGATTCTACAAAGTGTTGAACCAGGGTGAGACAAACATATATATGCACACCATGCTGTTTAGATTTTTATTTGTAAAGAAAGTAAGGTATATATCTTTTTTTCTTTCACTTCGTTACATACTGTTTTGTGTTGGTCTGTCAGAAAAAAATCCCAATTGGATGCATTAAAGATTGAGGTTGTAACATCAGGAAACGTGAAAAAGTTCAGGTAGCATGACTTTTTCAAGGCACTGTACCATTGAGTTCATCATAAACCTTGTTGCTCTGTGATTTGATTTAAGGCTCAATAGAGACTGACACACATTCCTATAACGTAGCAGACCACAGTCCAAGCAGTCTGTTCGTTCTTAATCAGATGTGCCATCACCTTCAAAATATTGATAAGATCAAGTAAGAGTTCAAACTTGGTTGTGTGTTTAGATCTTTGTGTATTTGGTTCGAAGTGAAAAACAAAAGTTTTAAAACTTTTCTGCTGCCTTTAACTACGCATCAAGTCACAGATTGTTGCAGAAGGCTTTTTTTCTGGTTCGTGCCCACATGAGTAGAGTTTTAATGAGCTTGGTTCCCAGACGGAAATGTTTCAAAGACCCCTGATGTGGGGGATTAATAACCGTAGAGAGGCAACAGCAATAATAAGGATGAAATAGTTCTACAAAGTGACTCTGTGAGTGTGTGTGTGTGTGTTCTGCTGGGTGTTTTTTCTCTAAAAGAATGTAGCATTGTAATTTGTGCAAGCATTTGTGCCCTGGTGTGTGTTTCTGTAAGTCTGCCTGCTATGCACCACCCTAATTTTGTTGTTACTGTGAAAAGGGCAATGTCACGCATGTCTGTTTACAGGCACATACACACACTCCCACGCAGCACAGTAATGTTACACATGAAGGGTGTCAGTAATGGGATTGTGGTCAGGCCAGTGTGACCATGTTGTACTGAGCTAAGGTCATGGATACGGAATCAGGAGACAGAGAACGGGAAGGAGGGTGCACAACTGAACGGGCTGGAGAGAAAACAAAGTCGAGCAGAAAAAAGTGGACATGTAAAAAAAAGACAGATTTTTAGAAAACTGTTTTGTTTTTACAGGCATATATGCATTATGTGGAAGCTATAATATATAACTGTGTACTCAAATATTTCAGTCTCTCTTTGAATCTGTTTCACTTGGTGTTTTCAGTCTACATTAGGGTTTTTTGAACTGGGAAGTACTCAAAAGATTAACATATTTTTGTTTGTTTGCATTCAAAACAGAAACCCTATCATTGTTAAGAAGCTGGTAAACAGTCATGAGGATTTGAGAAGTTATCATCAAGATGTTTTGTGGATACCATTTATCTGAATCATTTAAGATGAAGAATTTGAGGTTATCAAGTGGGGGTTAGACTCAGTTATTTTAATTATTTTCCAATGGGAAAAAATTTTCTGACTGCAAATTTCATAAACCAAAATGGCCTGTGTAAATTGATGATATTTGTATTCAGACGCCCGTTTTACAGGACTGACACCTCAGGAGATTCAAAGAAGTCTGACTGCTTAAATTGACCAACTTTTTTCTTCTTGCTAACCACTGTTTCTCTGATAGTTTGAGAGAAGTATCTTATGTACACCCAATGGTGTTTTTTCAGCACATTACCTAGCAAAACAATATAGTCACATCCTTAACATCTCCTTGATTGCTTGCTTATGCTCTGCAGTACAACAGCTATAAAACTGCTGAGCATGCAGCACAATTTTAATCAATGAAGAATGAATACAATGTGTCGGGAGGCCAAGCAGTGACAACGTACGAGCCTGTAACCACCTAATGTCTACTCTTGAACTTAATGTATTCAGCTAAAAAGTACCTCATTAATTAGCCCCTAAAGAAACAACTAAACCAAGTTTGTGAAGGCATACCGCACAGGTCAGCAACACTAGTTACCATCACTGGAATGGTAAGCCAATTGGGGCATTTTTTGGGGGCTTAGTCCACACCCTCGTAGGGGAATCTGGGGCAAACTAACCGGGAAAAGGTTTTTTTATTTAGGCTTTCTTGAGCATTGTGGCACCTTGTTTGAAGCCCGGTACTGCAGTAAGTACTTTAAATTGTTCACGTTAATAATAAATCTTCTTCAAACTCTAGGGTCACTTGTGGAGTACCACAGGGTTCAGTCATTGGGCCAATTCTCTTTACTATATATATGTTTCCGATTGGTAAAATTAGCAGACAGCATGGGATTAATTTCCACTGTTATGCTGATAACACTCAGCTATATTTATCCATAGATTCTGATGAATCCAATCAATTGCTTTGACTACAGACAGGTCTTGATGACATCAAAAGTTTAAATTTCCTGCTTTTAAATTCTGACAAGACAGAAGTTATCATTTTTGGACCAGAGTCTTCTGATGAAAATCAACAAGAGGGATCATATTTCTCCAATTTTAGCTTCCCTTCATTGGCTTCCTGTTAAATCAAGAATAGAATTTAAAATTCTTCTTCTAACGTATAAAGCCCTTAATAATCAAGCTCCATCATATATCAGAGCTCTGATTACCCCGTATGTTCCTAACAGAGCACTTCGCTCTCAGACTGCAGGTCTACTGGTGGTTCCAAGAGTTTCTAAAAGTAAAATTGAAGGCAGATCCTTTAGCTATCAGGCTCTTCTCCTGTGGAACCAACTCCCAGTTGTGGTCCATGAGGCAGACACCCTGTCTACTTTTAAGACTAGGTTTAACACTTTCCCTTTTTTCAAAGCTTATAGTTAGAGTGGCTCGTGTTACCCTGAGCTACCTCTATAGTTATGCTGCTATAGGTTTAGGCTACTGGAGGACATCAGGGTCTATTTATCTTACTCTGCTGTTTTCCTACTGATAGGCTCCAGTTTGCATTGTTTGTTGTCATTTCAACTTTTAACTTTCTGTTCTGTCTTTTTTCTCTTCATAGTAGGTACACCTGGTCTGCTTTTTTGTTAGGTGTGACATCATCCAGGGGGGCAGGTTCCTGAATCAATGTATGCTTCTGTGCTTTTTGTGTCTCTGCTCTGTCTTCTCTAACCCCCAGTCGGTCGAGGCAGATGACCGTTCAAACTGAGCCTGGTTCTGCTGGATGTTTTCCTTCCTGTTAAAGGGGAGTTTTCCTCTCCACAGTTGCTTCATGCATGCTCAGTATGAGGGATTGCTGCAAAGCCATTGACAATGCAGACGACTCTCCCTGTGGCTCTATGATTTTTCAGGAGGAGTGAATGCTGCTTGCCAAGACTTGATGCAATCTACTGGGTTTCCTTACATAGGAAACTTTTTGACCAATCTGTATGAATTGATTGAGTTTGATTTTGTAAAGTGCCATGAGATGAGGTGTGTTGAGTTGGTGCTTTATAAATAAAATTTAATTGAAATAAGCTATTATAATTAGTTACTCAGTACTTTAGTAGTCTTCTTACTGAATACTTTTTTTTACCCTTACTTCAGTCATTTTTTGCCTGACTACATTTTACTTTTACTTGAGCAAAAATATGAGGAAGTAGTGCTACTCTTACTTGAGTACAATTTTTGGCTACTCTTCCCACCTCTGGTAACAATACATTTCCTCTTGACTTCTCTCTTCTGCCTCTTTCCCTGTTCCATTGTGTTCCTTCTCTCATTTACTGTTTTACTGATTTAACACATGTGAACCAAAAACAAACACAAACATGTCCGTTTTCTTCTGGGGCCGCTCGAATCCGGACAAATTTTTTTAAATTATTTTAAGCCTGGCATCCACTCAGCATTTATGTTGAAAATATTTAGGGGCTTATTGGTTAATTTATTTATTTTGCAGAGGATTTTGACAAAGGGTCTCTTTTACTTTCACTTTGTTTGCTAGCCTCAGCTGACTAGGGTAGCATTAGCAACCTGCTAAAGAAACAGCACAACAAGCTTTCATTCAAACTTAACAGTCGGAAAATGTCATGTACATGTATCTGGGATATGGGGTTGAAAGTGAGGTTTTGTCGTCTCACGGCTGCTATCCAGAGTCCATTTGGCATCTCTTTGTTGGTTCAGAGATCTGAGCTCCTTGGCTTTGATTCCATGCTGGTAAACTTAAAAATCTCAACTCATCGTTCTTTTTCCCGAAGTGATCGTGTGATCGAGTGTGACAGTTAATGACACAGCACATTTGCTAAAGACAGCGTTGTGGATGAAGGCGGTTTCCCGATGACCAGGTGTCCCACAGTTATCCGAGAGCTGTCAACCAATAAAACAGGGCTGAGTCCCCGCTTCTGTACATCTCCTCTCTGATTGGTCATAACATGGTGGCTGTGTTGCATTCATGGAAGCTGGGAAATTACAAAACTCCCTTCTTATTTAATATTATAAAGCGGCTCAGATAATGGAAATTTCTTCTTCTTGAGTGAAAAAAAGATCCGGGGCTTGATAAGAAACATTCGGGGCTAGAGCCGGAATGCCCAGGCCAGGCGACGCCACTGTAAGCCAACAATAGAAATTCAATGTTTAGTGCAGTCAGCTTCTCTGGAACAATTTCTTAAACCATACCCTGGGTCCATACTTGGGATCTTATTAGGACGTCACAAGAGCCAGCGGCCAGTGATACAATGCAATGCAATCAGTATTTTGTCAGTACTGGGCTATCTATTTGGGTCCAGACAGGAGACGGGAGATGGTCGTTTGAAAATACAGTTGTAAACTATATTTTCTGAATTTTACAAATGATTACTGGATGAAATAACTTAAGTGTCTCTCTCCAAAGTAATTTTCTCTCGTTGCCTTAGGACTCTGTTCAGTATGTTTCAACATTTTGTGCTTCATCTAGTTGTTTCTTAGTTCTCGTTTTATAGTTTGCCTGTTGAGTTGTAAAAAAATAAATAAAAAATCAGTGTATTACTGGTATGTTGTGCATTGGCTGATTAAAACTTGCTCTGCTTCTCTATATTTTATTACATGTTGGTGAAAGTAAGCAAAATGTAGAAAAAAGAGTGATAGATTCTTAAATCAGATGAGCACTGGGTGAACAATCAGCTTGCTTGCATGCTTTTGACAGGGCCAACCACCTCTCCTTACATCATTCATGGTTTGCTGCTCTGATCAGGAGTAAAAAAGACCAAGTAAGAACAACAACATTTCTGCAGTAGAAGAGCAAAAAAGGGAAATGCTTACATCTAATGACCATTAGAACCATATAAAGGTCTCTGCAGTCAAGATGTACATATTGTCTCTCCTTTCAACCATCTCTTTCCTTTCTTCTCCCTTTTTTGTTTCCTGTTCTGTCCTGTACTGTTCTGCTCACATCTCACACCTTCTCCGACAGAGCTATTTTCTGCCTGTCAGACAGTTTGCAGACAAGCTTTGTTTTTCACCCTGATGAGAGTCTTCATGTTATGTGTGTTTGCATGCAAGTGTATCCTATAAGTTATGGTTTGATTCACATTTACGGCCATATCTGACGGTGCATGAATGTGCATGTGTGAGACTGGAAAGCATCATCTTTTTGACCATTTACCTCCTATGTTTGTATTCAGTACTTGTGTGTGTCTAAGTCTATGTGTGTGAATGTGTGTGTTCCCCCTGTTGTGACAGTGTTGAAATCCAAGCTGACATCCCCTTCTCCCTGCAACAGCATATGCCCCTCAGCAAGACCACTGGGAGGCTACAGAGAGAGAGAGAACATAGGGGAGAGAGCAGGAGAGAGAGAGAGTTAAGAGGGGGAGGGCTAAAATAGAGGGACCATGGGAGATGGTGGCTAATGAGTAGGAAGAGAGATAAGAGGATGGAAATCAAGAAGTGATGGAAGGAAAGTGAGGAGAGAAGTAGCCAAAGAGGAAGTGAGAGGAATGGGAAGAGAGTTACAGAATTGAGAGGAAGACAGAGGGAGGGAAAGCACCCCCACCGCGTTCCTTTTCAGTCCTGCTACTGTTGGCATGTGGTAAATGTAAAGCTGCTGGCTGACTCACCACGCTACCAGCTCTGATTCAGCACTCTCCACTGCTCTTGTCTGATAGAAAGACACAGCGAAAGAGGAAAAGTAGCAGCTTAGAATCAACACAGTTCAGTTCAGCAATAACAGAGATGAAAACACAGGCAGCAAATTAAAGATCTGCCTCCTATTCTGTCACACTAGCGAAATAACGAGGTATTTAGGATAAGTAATGTTGAAATGCTGCCAGTTCTTCTCTAAAAGTAATGTTTTTAATTGGATAAGAATCATGATATGGACCTAAAAGGGATCATTTAGATTTTTCTGACGTACCTTTTTGTTTTTGAGAGTTTAAGAGCAGATACTGACCAGGCAAGAGATCCGCATCTGCACATTTTGTGATGAGGAAAAATTATTTAATAAGCACTCCCATTTTGACACTTTAAGGACTTCAACAAACAGTATGTACTTTTACAAACTTTAACTTTAATACAAATCAGATGAAATCAAGTATATAGAATCTTTACTGTCATTTTACAGCCATATGAGATTTTGGTGAGAAGAGGTTGGGAACATATACTTTGGTGGATAATCTTGTAATGCATTAATTTTCTATTAGATTCAAACTATTACCTCTAAGAAACTCCACATTTCTCTGTAATGAGTTACAGTAGTCAGGATAAAAAAATGCAATTGGTCAAGATGGACTCAATGGAAAATTAATTATTTTACTACATACTCAATCTCTAAAGTGTAAATTTTACCTCATACAGTATCCAGTTTGTTAATTCAGAGACAATTTTTTTCAAATATATTCAAAAATCAGTTTGTGTGGTTAGGTATGTTATATTTGTTTATAATCACCAGTTTATAAACCACTTTGCATGTTTTTGATTCAGTTCTTACATTTGATATCTGTGTAAATTATTTTGTAGAGTAGTTTTGAGGTCTTTAGGAATATTTTTAATAAAATTTGCTTTGAATTTTTTTTTAATAATTACAGAATGATGTGGGGATTGGAGTTGGTAATCACTCATGCAGTATAGTTTTTCATGACATTTTTCATCAGGGGGTCTCATTTATAAAGCTCACGTAGACTCCATACTAAAATTGTACATAAAGAAAATTCAGATTCATAAAACCATGCAATTTTCCTTTATAGATCAAAGCTGGACCTGAACATTTGCGTACCAGGTTCCACCTCATGTTCTGCCCTGTACATGCCCAGACTCAAGCATAAATGGTCAATACAAAGCACCTCATGAATTTAATGTGTATTAAAAATGGGTCAGCTGATGTTTTTTTTCATCACGGTGAAGTGGCAACCACGAAGAAAAACCAAAGAAACTTTTTTAAAAATTCACAGATGGCGTTTATTAAATTTGTTAATCAGAGGTAAAAGCACAGATGTTGCCCACTCTGAGGCTGTGTGTTCAGATTGACATTTTGAACGAGACCAGGGGGAATGAGATTTGTGTGAGCATTGGTGTGAGCGGTAAGCGCGCCTTCTTCTTCCCCCAGAGCATATCTGGGTGGCATCACCCAGATGCGCTCTGGGGGATGGAGACCTGAGAAGGAGGTGATACATTGGATTCATTCTCCAATGCTTGGAGTCTAAAGTGACATACTAGCCAATCATCATCATTGGCCAAGAAATATTTGATCCCTGAAACCGCATTCCCTCCTAATTCTCCCATCTGGAAAGTCTTCCAGCAGTGCCAATAAATCCAACGTTTAGCATTACACACTAGGGTATTTGACTGTTTACAGCAATTAAAGTAATTGCCGCACACCTTGTCAAAATGTATCTGTTAATGTGTGACACACGTCACCCTGGTGATGTTCGAGGAGAGGGATGTGATGGTAGAAAACCCAACTAAAATGTTGTGTGGACTTTTATTTAAGATACAGTATAAGTTGGGTTGTGGGCATTTTTTTAGTATTTGAAAGGTTCTTATGTTTAGTCATGTGTCACCAGCACAAGCATGAATAACACTGGGATTTTCAACGCTTATGATAAAGTTGATCTATGACTAAAGTTTGATATGGAGTGAAATAGAAAATTTGAGCGCAATCATGATGTTTGGCTGCGATTGACCACTTTACCATCTGAGTCGCCAGTTTCCCCCATCTCCAAAATGAGCGTACGCATGGGTCAGAGTTGCTGTGAGAAAAGTGACATATGCTTGTTTGCGTATGCAAGCTACTCTATTCCCTTTTGTGAGCAGTTATGTACTGTATGTTTTTTTGTCTATCTTTACAAGTCTTAGGAAATCTTAGCTGAAGAGAACTGAATCACTCAGAGGCATTCAACAAGCTTATTTTAACTTGTTTAGTGGTAAATATTACCAGAGCCATATTCTAATGTCAAGTAATTTTAGCAAATAAAAACTTTCCTCCTTTTATTGTGCCAAGAAATGTTTGACTAAATGCATTTCTACTTTATTTATGTGAAGTGTATCACTGCAGTGAATTATATTTTAGATATAGTTGAAGAAATGGGGTTGGGGGGTGCTAGAAGTGCTCTTTGCGGTGATACATAAACTGTTCATAAGTGCATGAAAGTTATCCTGTTTTTTTGTTTTTTGTTTTTTGTCATGTATTCTGTGGATTGAAAGGCCCATACATTATATAAAACCTGGATTTTTGTGTTTGCATCTGAAACATCACAAAAAACGTTTGTTCAGAGATAAAAGAAGAAATAACATAATTTGTAAATATGCAATTTCAAATTTGCAACAAGCTAAGAGTCATTTCCTAATCATTGTAGATAACCAGTTTAACTAATTTGTAAAGCTGAAACACCCCATTAAATCTATGCATGGCCTCTGTTTTCCGCTTGCTCCTCTCTTTTGCCTGTTTCTTGTCATCCGTCTGCCTCTTTTTAGTTATTTCAGCATGTTGTAACATTCAGCGCAGTACCTGCTGATCGGGAGCTTTGATGACCGCACTGGATGTGAAATGATTTCTTTGCAGTTTTTTTTTCCTCGACATCAGAAAAATTGCATGATGGAGGCGTAAGCTGTTTTCCCGGCACTGAAATCAACGCACTGTGCACAAGACATAATTGATTAACTTGCAAAGCTGCAGAAAACTATAATGGTGTGATATAAATGCAATAAATGTTGAGTTTGTTACTTTTTTTGTTAAGGAAATTAGGTTGTTATTTTCTCCATAATATAGAAGACATACAGTATTTGTTTATTTCTGTAGAAACTGTTTTCTCCTGGATTTATTTTGCCATTTTAAAGCAACTGAGAAAACAGAATTAAAATGTGAAAAAAGTTACTTTCCTAACATATTTGTATATTTATTTGGTAGGATATCACTCCAATTTAATTCAACATTGAATTTTGACATTGATCACTTAAAGCGGTAACATGTTTAAACTTTTAATTTCATCTTGTCACGTCAACAACATCTGTTTTTTGGATGGATCTCCCATTTAGTTAATTATTTAATAAAGTGTATCAGTTAAGTAATGCGTAAGGAAGCACTAAAGCAGGCAACTACTGAAGAATAATTATTTTATGACTGTTAAGGATGGAGGCAACCATCGCTGGAGGGACTACATATGCCGTTTTGCCTGGCAACGCCCTGGGAACCCTCAGAATGAGGTGCTGGGGAGAGGAATGTCTGGGTTTCCCTCCTGGGCTTGTTACCCCCGTGATGTGATCTCGGATGATTGAAAGACAATGGATGGATGATTCCATTTAGAAAGGACCCAAATGCTAGGCCATAAGATCAAGGAATTCGGCTTACAGGTAGAATGTCGTACCTAGATAAGGAAAACTGGCCAACATAACAGGGAAGTGTCCCAGTTACCCCAGGGAAAAGGAGACGACAACGGCAGGCTGTTCTCGCAACAAATGATAGAAGTGAACCAGCTATAAACGTTGGAATTCCATTACAAAATAAATTTGCTCCACTTCAGCATGACACCTAGTAAAACAGTTAATCTCCTGACAACAAAGATATGACAACAATCTTTGTTCTAAATGGTCTTCTCCTATGCTGCCAGAGAAAGAGCAAGCCACAAGGCCATAAACGTTATGTCAATACCCTAGTGTGTAATGCAATGCAATGGGATTAAGCACTTCTGTAACAAGAAAAACAAAGAAGTGATGATCTATGACAATAACCTGGTGTTTGATATGTCAGAGATCATTCTAGAGATGATAAAAGAGCGCCCGACCCTGGAAAAACTCATATCATACGCTGAAGTCAAGGGTGACATTATTTATTCCTCTTTTTAATGATCACCTCATTTCTTAATTTTTCATTATAATTGTCAACTTTATCAATTATTTAGTTTTTAAATGTATTTATTTATGTATATGTTTTAATATTTTAGTCTTATTTTAGTTTTATTCTTCCTTTCTATATAGTGGAAATGTGTCTGGCTCTGGACTCATTCTGCATAAACTGAGTCCAAATCCTGCAGAAGGCATCCCACAATCCCCTGCGCTTTCCTCACCACCCGTGCTAAATCATTTCTCTTGTTCACTGTGCAGCTCCCATACCACACACTTGTGCTTAGACATAAAACACTTTCTATGGTAGCTCTGTAAAAGTTTTTTAGTGGAAAGTCCAGTTCGTTTCAGTTTCCTGGGGAAGCTCCACCATGTCCCCCTGTATGCAGAGTGGAGTGTGTTTAGTCCTCCTGGACCTCCTGTAATCTATTATTACCTCATTGGTCTTGCTGGTGTTCAGGATGAGGTTCTTCCTGGAGCACCACTGTGTTAGATTGCGAACATCATCTGTGTAGTTGGTCTCATCATTGTTGGAGATGAGAACTATCACAGTGGTGTTGTCCACAAACTTCACAGCTGTGTTTGTGGGGTGGACAGCAGAACAGTCCTGGGTGAAAAGGATGAAAAGCGCAGGGCTGAGGACACAACCCTGGGGCGTGCCGGTGTTAAGGATCAGTGGGGCACCACTAGGAGCTGTTTGTGAGGAAGTTGCTGATCCAGGAACAGAGCGGTGTGGATAGTCCCATGTTGTGGAGTTTCAGGGCCACCATGTCTGGGAGAACCATGTGGAATGCTGAGCTGAAGTCCATGATGAGCATCCTAACATAGGTGTTGGGATGCCTCAGATGAGTCAGAGCTGAATGAAGTGCTAATGAGATAGCATCCTCCGTGGAGCGATTCTCCCTGTAGGCAAACTGCAGGCTGTCCAGGCCTTGATGTACTTTAGGAGGATCCTCTCAAGGCACTTCACGATCACGGGGGTCAGAGTGACAGGACGATAATCACTGAACCAGGTGAAGGTTGGCTTTTTTCAGACAGGCACAATAATGGATGATTTCAGGCAGGCAAGCGGGGACCATCGAGAGTTGGAGGGAGAGGTTGAAGATGTCCAGAAAGACCCCTTCTAGTTGTTCAACACCTATGCCCAACACCACGCCATATCTGGGCCTGAAGCTTTGTTGATGTTGACCTTCTTCTTTTTTCATGTGTGTGTGTCCTGTCTAGCAATGTAGCAGTAAGAATTGTTCTCTTAATGCAAAATAGAACCCAATAGATTTTACTTTCACAAGTGGAGCCTTACTGCTTTCGCCATAGTGCTCCACTTGATTTATATGTGCAAGAAGCTTTATTAGATGTTATGCTGGGACAATTTCATGTTAAATGGACACTGAAACAGGAAGGTAGAAGAGGAAAAAAAGGAGAGAAACAGATGAGACAAAATGCTAAAAGGGAGAAAAGGTAAAAGACAAAGAGGGAAAAGAGCAATATGTAATCCTCTGAGTTTGCTTCTACACCTGCAAAGAGAGATATAAAAATAGGTGGGGTGGGGTGGCCACATTTGACCGGTATTTCAAATATGGTTGTAGCCAATCAGAGTAAAGTCAACTAGGTAGAGCTGCATGCACATCATTACAGCAACCAACCCTGACAAAACACAGCAGAAAACTTTTTTAAGGGTAAAGAACATCCCTGAAGATTGGGAAGCGGCATGACATTTTAGGAAGACCTGGTCATTTGGGATTCAGGGTTATTTGTGAACATCAACTGATTACTTACAATTCACGTCTATAGTTTGAGTTTTCAGCCGTACCAAAGGCTGAAAACTCTTCTCTTCGCCTCCTTATAACTTTTACATGTTTATTGTAGTGGCTCTGGTAATCTTAACGGCAAAACAGCTGAAAGAAATCTATTGTTAATCCTATATTGTGAACTAACATGGATTTCGGAGTGGTAAAATATGGATACAGTATAACAGTTCAAGGTTGGGCCTACTGCTACTGTTATAGTGGTCCGAGCAGTTTTTGGACAGATTTCTCTTTCCCTTTTGTGTGACAAAGCTGCTCATGATGTTCAAACTCCCTTCAACAAAGCACCGTTCTCGAGAGGCTTGATCCCTCCTAACCCCTTGTCTCTCTTTCTTTCACTTTCCCCATCTCTCTCCTCCACCCTTAAGCTTTCTGTCTGTCGTACTCTTCTTCCTCGCTGCCTTTCCATCTTTTCCCTTAAAGCTGTCTGCCTCTGCTGTTCTCTCCTTTGCCCTCCCCTCTCTCTTTGTTCCAGGGATCAAACGAGTATCTCTGCCGTCCATGCTCCGTCACCAGGGAGAACACACACACAAGGCTGTTCTCTTTAGTTCGTACCAGTGTTAATGTTTCTGCAAGGGGTTTCAGTGGAGTCTTGTCCACAGGATGTTCTAACCTTTCAACTCACCGATTGTTCTGGATCAAAGGAGTTAATAAGAGGAGAAGACCAGAAACACAAAGAGCAAATAGGAACATTGTCAGATAGGAAAGATTATAACTTTAAATTGAAGTGCAATGACTATGCTAAAGATCAGAGCCAGCTCAGAGTAAAAATAATCAAGCAAATGTTAAACCCTAGTGGGCTTTTGCCTGAAGAGGTAGCTCTTCTGAAAGGCTCTGATTGAATTTCATAGGACGAAAAAAAGTCAAAGCAAAACAAAGCAAAGACATTTTTTATCAGGGAAAGTACGGTGTATTTTTGATGCTTATAATCTATAATTTCCCACTCTAATATGATATTAATCATATAATCCTTTTATGTTATCATGTAGGCTTGGGCCTTTGTGATGTTATTGTTGGATTATTTGTTTCTCTTGCTTCCGTGGCTACCTGTTTGTGGATGCTGTAATGATGGGTTAAAATGTTGCAGATTTAACTTAAAACAAATTTTAATGATTAAAATAACTGACACACACATATATAGTGTATAATAAATGACATATATTCCCTTTTTAGAAATAAACATGGGTCACAGACACTTTGGGTTAGATTGCTCTTCTGTCAAGTCATATCCACCATTTCATTCCTTCTACCTTCCATGTTTTCCTTGTAAGGAAACCTTGAATCCCTTTTTTAAACAATTGCATATTTTTTGTTTGTAGTTAGATGTTAGCATTAATTGTCAGAGCTAATGTCTAATTTATTTTAATTCTATGATGTTTGCAAAAACTCTACATCACACTGTTTTCATTGTCATTCCCACTTTGGCTAGTTGAGTCTAAGAAAATACAACAGATTAGGGCTCCTGATCAAAACAGAATAACTCTGGTGACCTTCTGTGAGTACATATTATTTATTGTAGTCATGCCCACCTTATTCCAATAACCATTTATACTTATCATGAATTGTGTTCACGATTTCTGGGCCATCAAATACAGGTACAAACATGTCAAAACACCAACCTGAATAAATAGACTCTAAATACAACAACACAAAACTAGCATATGTATATGCCTCATTAACTAAACTGGCACAGGAAAAGGAACCGGGTTAAAATAAATTTAGTCTGATATTGATCTGGTGGCTTCCATGTTGTTTTTTTAATCTAAGAACTCATTAGTTGGGCATTTGACTATGTTAAGGGGTCAATTCTCAGCTGTAAGTTGAATATGTTGTCAGGAATGGAAAGACTGGAATGCCCTGCATTGATGAATTTTCACCCATCATAAAATATGACTCTTTTACCCAATATTTCAGAAAATGATTTGCTCTCAGTAACACTGTAATTATTACAAAAACTTTGTAATAATTACAAATTGCATCCAAACCACACCATGAGATAACAATTTTCCTCATTTTTCATTGACAAAGGGCAAGGAACTTATGGGGTTCTCAGTTCTAACTCCAAATATAACTTAAACATTCTTCTTGATTCTTCATCTGTTGGGAACTGACAGAAAATAATTCACTGATTGCAGGAACTTTTCCATTTCACCTTGGATGCATGTTTTACAAGCACCTGCTGGAACCACAAGTTAAGCTTCAACTGATTAGACACAACCATCCATCTATTGTCTATACCCGCTAATCCTGGCAGGGTCGCAGGGTGGCTGGTGCCTATCTCCAGCAGTCATTGGGCGAGAGGCAGAATACACCCAGGACAGATCGCCTGTCCATCACAGGGCTAGGTGATGCCACAAGCAGCACAAACAGTATGTTCAGAAGTATCCTAATACATCCAATTAACTAGGAATACAAACTGCTTTACAGTTAAGTTCACCATGAATTTGCAAACACAATCAGTTCTATAAGAAGTTTGCCAAGAATAAGTTGTATAACCACATGTTCTTTGAACAAGACTTGAACACAATAAAGAACTTTAAATCCTTGTTGTGAAAGCAGGTACAAAACATCCTACTGGCAGGTACAAATTGAAAGATGTTTGGTATATAACAAACACTGGTAGGATGCTCCATTTTGTACAAAAAAACATAAAAAAAAATGGTGAAGGGGCAAAATGAACAAGTCTTGTCACTGACACACCATGATCCCATGGTAATGCATAAAGTCTACATTGTTTTAGGACATTAGACCCATCAATTTTATGATAAAGGGTATAAAATTATGATACTAGGAAACTAGGAAACCAAATGTAAACGAGACGTTCCTTGTTAGTATTTGTTTGCTGGCTGAGCATGTGCACTTCTAGTGCTTACGTATCCGGTTAGCTTAGCAGTTACCTTAGCAGTTAGCTTCGATGTTAGCCGTTCATTGTAGCACCGCTGCTCTCACCGTATACTTTGAACATGGCTGAGAGTCACAAGAAGCAAACCGTGTACAAGTTTAAGAGAAGAAGAGGAAGGCATCAGTAGAAAGAAATAAGACCAGAGTGGATTTGGGAGATTTTTTTCACGCGACCCCCCTGAGGAGATGAAGAGCAGGTCTTGTGCATGCTCAGTTTTTCAAAAGGGGACTTAGGTAAACTTCCGGATAAATAGCTGACTCTACCTTTAAGTCATCAGTTCAACAAAAAGGACTATTGTTGTTGCTGTTTTTTTAACCTTTGTCATACTTTTAAAAAGTTGTGAAATGAAAACAACATTAGATGGGCTGTGCTTGATGAGACCAACAAGTTTTGATTTTTTTTGTGACAGTGCTTGCTCTCTGTAAAGTGTGAGCAGTGCAAGGCAGACGTTTATATAGGAGTCTTGCAGCTGCTGTCATGTTTTGAGCACTGTCTGCCCTAAG